>VWZW01006720.1:168049-305815 GCA_013397115.1 Edolisoma coerulescens | reverse complement strand
TCATTAAGTCCTATTTCTTCCCTTTGGCAGTTCCCAGTGTGAAATCTGGGTTGTTTCACCAACAATAACTATTGTAGACCCCCAAGGTGAGACTCATCCCTGAAACTCACACACAGGAAGAGAAAGAGATCTCAAGGAATGAGATCTCATGCCTAAATGTCCCATTATTGTTAAAGCTTAAATAAAGTTGTGGTGATGAATAGCAGTTAAGAGTCCAAACTGGTGTCCATACTTTAAAGTTCTACAGCAAGTTCTGAGCCAGACAGGAAAGAGTTCTAAATACATCAGGCAGTTGAGGCGATTATTGACCTTGAACTGAAATAGAGGAAACATTGCAAACTAGGCAGGGAAATTGAAATCCAGTCTCCTGCTCCTTCATTCATGCCCCTTTCTGCTCTCTTCAGTCATACAGGTTTGATTTCAATACACCTGGAGGGAAGACCATTGAACCAGTAAATTTTACTTCAGCTCCAGCTCATCTGTGACTGAAACTGTTTTGGTTTATTTCCAATTCACATGAGTCAGAAACTACTAACATTGAACTGGTTAGAAATAATTCTTCTTGAAAAATGCATTTAAAAAAGAAAAGTCTATGTGAAAAAGGCATCCCTAGAGACCAAAAACCCCACCAAGACAGGACTTCAGGCTGCTTCTTTCCGGTCCTCTGTCACAGCCCACACAAGGTTTGTGCTCCCAGTAGTGGCAACCATACCACTGCTTGCTTAATTTAAGGAATTTAAGAGAAACTGAGCTGTGGAGTTCAGATCCCTGTTGTACCATAGCAAAATTAAAGAGAACAGGAGAGGGAGTGTAAGGACTGAAGGGGGTCACAGGCTTGCAGCTACATGCGCCACTGAAAATTTATTTAGCACAGCAGCTGAAGGACATGGGTATTTCTATACTGTGAGGTACATGAGCCTGCTTGAGAGGGAAAGAATAAGAAAACAAAGGCCTCCTACATGGTAGAATCACTGATCTTTTCAAGACCGTGCCTGGTGGCAGCAGCAGGCAGATTCAATTTTGTTTTGAGCCCATTCACTTCTCTCTTAAGATTAACAAATAATTAAGCTCTGATATGGGGAAAAACAAAGATTTGAACTATTTTCACTTTTGGCTTCGGGTTCAGTTTTTCTTCTTCCCCACTTGGACATTTCACTGGATGAGAAGATGGAACACCTCAGGGCTGCAGTGGAGGAAAGACCCTAGATCTGGCTGGCTGGTGAGCGGCACTGAAGGTGCAAAGGCCTGGTAGTGGCTTGAGACCAATCCTTGAGCACAGCCTGAGCCACTCACAGCTCTGCTGAAGGGTGGGTTTGTGTCTGGTAGTCATAAGTAGAGAATAAGGAAAATGGGACGATCACTTACCTGCACCTCATTTCTCCTTTTGGACGGAGCCTCCCTTGGGTTTGAGAGTCAACACTGAGAGACATCTTCCTGCACCAGATTACATGGTGAAATCATTGAGAAAAATTAGACATGTAAAATAAGACACTCAACACCAAGCCCATTCAGTAGGATTTCTGGCAGTTCACTGAGGATCTATCCTCACGCTGTTGCTTGACGCAATCTCATTAAGGAGGAAAGGCCTTCCTCACCATGGCTGTGCCTCATGACAACACAAGGTCCAGCTTCTCCAGACCAAGTGTTTTAACCACATGGCATCTTCGTCTCTTCTTCTGCTCAGTGCCTTTCCACGTTCTTCCACTTTTCATTTCCAACTTCCACAGCATTGTTTTCTGCACTGCAAGAGCCAAATAGGATTAAACCTGATAAAGAGAAGCAGATGCATTACATCTGGCAGAAAACAAAAGATCAGCGTTTGGCACAAGGGTTTATTGTTTGTGACAAGGCATTGGAATGTAATTAATTTTGCAAAGCTGTGCCAGTGAATGCCATTCAAACTCACCAGATGTGCCAGGGAGGGAGATGCCAACTCTTTTTCCAAGAGGACGGCTTGATGCCTGCTGACTCTCATTTGTGCAGCTCCATGGGTGTCAAATAAAATAATGTCTCTTTGGATGGCAACAAAGAACAGGCTATTCTCTGCAGAGCTACTGCATATGCAATGAAAAAAGGGGCTTTTTGCTTGGTGCTGGTGTAGTTTTTTGGGTGGATGTGTTTTTATTTATATATTTATTTATTTATGAGGAGTCTGTGTCTACAGTTAAATTCTGCACAAAAGTAGCACTGCTCTGAAGTCACCAGCAATCAAAGATGTGGGCACATGCAGGCTAAAGAAATTGTATATCCACAAAAATAATTGCTCATGCAAAATGGGAAATATGAGATAAAATGCAATTTCCTCAGAATATGGCTTTGTATCCAATTTTTGCTCACTGGGAAAATTTCTCCAGATGCACATGTTGCTTCTGGCAAAGGGGAAAGTGTGATATATATATTTTTTTTATTCTTTCCCCACTAAACTTCACTGCAGTGCAGACGGAATAATACAGGACACAATATGCAATAACGGGCAGCTGTTAGTGTTTCATTTTACTGGGATTTAAAGTTTCTGTAAAGCTGGCAGCAGAGGTGACAGGCTTTTAATGGGATAGGTAGTTTATTCCTGCCAACTGGTGGCTGCTGCTAATACAAAACCCATCTTCTGCACTTGGCCCCAGGTGTCCATGGCAGAAGGCTGGAGGAATCAGGTCAAGATGAAGCTGGGCGGAAGAAAGAGGCACCCACACAAAAAAACTGAGAGTCCAAGAAACTCAGTCCTCCATAATGCAAAGTGGTTATTTCCAAATAAACTTCATTTTAGCACATTAGCATAATTTTTACAGCACAGCTGATGCTTCTGGCCTGCCAATCTTCTGCCTCCTGCACACAGCTCCTGCTTTATGCTCCTGCACAGCAATAGTGAGCTTCTGCCAAAGGGATGTTTGACATAAGTGGAGATGGAGATACAGCAGGGATGGCAAAGCAGCTCTCCCTTTGCTTCTCTCCACAGCCCCTGCACATTTTCTGATGCACACCATAACCAGCTTTGATGAACATCATCAGGGGGAACCACATACAGAGCTATAGATCCCTTCCTGCCTTTTGGGTTTCCACATTCATGAGGTAACAAGTGTCATTTCCCACTGGTCTGATGTAAGTTTGGAGGTTGCTGAAGACAGAAATATCTTCAGGACAGCTGATATTGGGGGTGAGACACGACAGTCACAGGGCTGAAAAAAACTCCAGGCTATGGTGACATGTGCAGGGCTGAGTAAATTTATTAATGGCATGAGTCCTTCCCACATAACTTCCTTGTATTACAGCCCTAGCCCAAACTCATCTGGCAGCAGCAGCTACCTGTCTCCACCTCATTATTCTCCGTTAGGTTCAAGCCTCATGGGTTTTTATAAGGACATTGAGTAGGTACACACAGGTTACAGTCTGGACTACATTAATATTACACAGGGAATACTAGAGAATTGGGGGAAAAATAATTATTAGGGAATTTTTCCTGCTCTTGAGAACATAGTGTTCAGAATTCAGAAGTGAGAAGGCACAGGAAGCCAAGGTATCTTCCATCATCAACTGCATGCAAAATGAGCTAGGGATTTTTGAACCTTCTGGAGATGACAGGGGAGACCAGCTCTTCAATTCCTCTTTGTTTGCACATGATGGCATTTTGGTAATTAAAGTTGTTTTCTTTCCTTGAGCACTTTTTAATTCGGCAGAAGTGATTGTACCAGTGTGATTTTGTTCCCAGTCTCCCACTGGCCCTGTACAGGTTCTTTCCAGTCCCTGCAAACCCTGCTTCAGCCTCCAGCCAAAACTTGGCAGCTCTGTATTCTACAAGATGTGTTTTCCCCAGACTAATTTTCAGAGAGGCTTTATCAATTTTAATTAAAATGCTGCCATCTCTCTTGGTGTTTGCTGGTTGGACTACATGAAAATCACAAAACATAATTCACCTTTTGCAAGAAGGAAGTGTGAAGTGAAATCTGTTGCCTTGTTATGATGGTGATAATAAAGCAAACAATGTCTGATAATTTCTTTGATTTAGAATCTATTTCTTTGTTTTAGAATCTATTTCTTTGATCTAGGTTTTTTTTGCTGTCGTTGGTTTTTTGTTTTTTGGTTTTTTTTAATTTGGGATCTGAAATACTACTATGGGTTGATTTTGCTGAAGGAAAGAGTCCCATGGAAATTAGTGACATAGTCAGACCTACCCAAGAGGAGCAAGCATCTCACACAAAGGATGGTCTCTTCCACTGCCATTTTCAAATGGCATAAACTTTCAGTTGTGGTACTGTCACCAGTTTGGAGCCTTAGATTTTTGGCTGAAGAGTAGAAGAGAAGAAAATGAAGAAGAGAGCTGTAGGAATGTGCTCAGATAGAAACCATGAGCTCTCAGAAAAGATTGATCAGAGAATCACGGAATGGTTTTAGTTGGAAGAGACCTTAAGGATTATCCAACAACCATGCAGATGAGGTGCTGGTACAGAGAGGAAATTGAAAGAAGGAATTGTAAAACCCTTAAAAATTGGGGGAAGAAAATTGAAAATAAAATAAGAATAAGCTATTTGCCATGTTTATTGAGGATAAGAGAGTCAGACTCATCTTAAATTGTAGGAAAGGAGATATAGGAGAGATAGAGGAAAGTTTCCAGTTAGGGCAATGAACTCCAGCTATTCTGTGGCTCTTCTTCACTCAAGATTGTTGCAAACTGGTTAGAAAAATAGCTGCCAAAGTGGTATAGAAATAATTGAACCTAAATGGATAACCCCTTAAGACTTTTTCCAACCCATGGCTTTCCCCTGAATCCATCCAAATTCTGAACATCATCATCAGAAGGTGATAGGAATCAAAATATGCACTTTGTGTCATGGAAATATTTGATACACAATGACATAATCTTTGGGGCAGAACAAAACTCAGTATTTTAGCCCAGTATCCTGCATCTGACAGTGACCAGTAACAGATCCAGTTTTGGGAGAGAATATAAGAAACAGAACAAATGTTGAGTGGTTGTTTGACTGGCACATCTTCCCAGCTCTCAAAAGACTGCCGCTTAGGGACTTTTAGAGGCAGGGGAAACTCACAGAGTTTGGAACTAGTGCTAAAAATCATCTGAGATGTTCTACACAAAATAATGAAATAATGACAACTAATATGAATAAATAAAATGTGGCATTATTTTTCCCATTAGTTTATATAAAGTGATCCCTGATTATCTCCCTGATTTCTCCTAAAGGAAAGGTTTTAATTTTAACATCAAGGTTTTAAATACATTCCCATTCCCTGGTACTCTTCAGAAGCCAGCTGGGAAACAGGAATTTTTTTGCAGAGGAGTCAAAATATTGAGGAGAGCTGGGAAAATGGTACTCAATGTTTAGAAATTCAAAATTGTGATTTTCGACTCTATTTCTTCCACAGAGTTCTGGATTTTGAGAAAAGCATTCTGGAAGACATATCTCATCCCCTCCAACATGTCAATTTAAAGCCTTTAAGGTTGGGTTTGAAATGGGCTCAATCTCTTCATCCCAGAAAGTCTTTTTGATGACAGAGGCAGCTACAAATACGTATGAAATGCTGCTGTAGAGACATGAAGCTTCACTCATAGAGGCTTAATCTCATATTATTTTGTGTCCATATCCTGGTTGTCCTCCAGCTGTCATATCAAGGAGCTGATAGTCTCTGCACCGTATCTGTGAGCTCAGCAATGGTGTTCTCTACTCCCTAAATTATCTCAAGTGGTGTTGTAGAACCACTTATTCAGTGGACAGCTGGGCTGAGCCAGGGGTAAATGTTTCTTCCTTGTTCCTGTGTAATAATTTTCTTGTCCCTGCAATCATGGGGACTTCTGTTAGTACAGGGAAGCTCTCATGGTAATTTTCTTCACGGTAATTTGTTGCAAGGAATCCCTTTTAGATTTGTTGTAAGGACTCCCTCCTGGAAAGCTCACACACACAAGGGACTGAGCTACTCAAAACCACTGAACTCATTCCGTTTAAGAAACTTAAACTGATGATTCTGATGACACTACTTGATGGTCTTATGTTGCTGCCCCTTCAGTAAAATGGAAGGTCAGAATGGAAACTCCATAGTCTAGATACTTTCCTTGCCTTTAACTGTTTTGTGGCACAGGGATTGAATAATTTTGTTGGGACTCTCAGTGCCTGAACTCTCAGATGCATCAAACATTGGTTGAGGTAAGAGGCACACTGAGGGGATGTGAACCTGGGTCACAAAGTATATTTGTGGCAGAACTGAGGATTCAAACAAAGTCTTTTTCTTCTTAGTCCCTTTAGGCCATGGGCCATACTACCTCTCTGCAGGCAACATTTTCCCCGTTAAAGAGTCATTGAAACTATTGAAGAAGGCAATTTTTGTGTGGGGTGTTTCTCTGTCACAGAAATAGAAAGGAAAAAGAAAAAAAAGAAAAAAAAAAAGAAAAACAAAACAACCAAGCCCTTGAAACAATCCTCACAGGCAATTTTTGTGTGGGGTGTTTCTCTGTCACAGAAATAGAAAGGAAAAAGAAAAAAAAGAAAAAAAAAAAGAAAAACAAAACAACCAAGCCCTTGAAACAATCCTCACCTTCCAGCTAATCTTTACAATGCCATTTTAACATTTTATAGTGTATAAACAACACCTTGATGTTATTGCTCTGCCAGAAGGCTTATTACAACAGAAGGCACTAATAGGCCACACATATGCCAAAGTCCAACTGCTACTTCAGGCTTGGGTTTTATAGAAGGACACATTTTCACATTCTTCTTTATTGACTCCCCCTGCACCCCTCCCTCTATGTGCTGTTAAAGAAATGCCAACATAAAACTGGCTAAAAATAAAGCCAGTTCAGGCATATTTTTCATGTTATTGTAGGATAAATAAAGGTGTCTAACAGAAGTATGCTATTAACCATGAATAATGGAGGGAAGCATGGCTCTTAGCTGGCTAGTGTTGGAAGGTGTAAAACATTCTTTAAAAACAACAATTCTAACCCTATTTTAGGAAATATATATATATATGATTTTATTTCCAGGTACTTCCAGAAAAATATAATAAATGCAATATAAAAGAAAATTGATGTTAGATCCTAAGCCTACATTTCTGGGGCAAAAAAAAATTACGAGTTTTTATAGACTGTTTTCTGAGTCTCCATCTCTCTCCTTTTGCCACTCCTGTCCTTTGTTTTCTTTCCCCTCATTAATAATACGACCCTGTTACTGGTACTTGAGCCATCCATCCAGACTCATACAAGCAGGTAAGAAGGAACAATGCCTGTACAGAGCAGGGGTTAGAGAGAAACACGGATGCAGAAATTCGAATATGAAGGGCCACTACATCTGACACCCCTACATCCACCTTTTAATAACCTCAAAAGAACCTCCTGGTTGGTTTTGTCACCCTAAGCATTAATCAGACCATAATAGCAGGAATGGAGATGGCTCTGGGAAGATGGTGTCAGACTGGGGATTTTTGCTGAGATGCATGACTGTGTGAATGTTGTTGTCTTCCTTTCCAACTTGCCCAGATTCAGAAGGTACCCAGCTGCTTTCACAGAGGTGAGCTATACACAGGAACACAAACCCATTAGTGATCACACTGGGTGAACAATCCAGAAGGAACTGGGGAGACTCATGGAGCAGGCTTCAACACCAGACTTAGGAAAATAAATTTAGGTGACTAAAACTTGTGTGACATCTAGTTAGGTGCCTGATCATTTTGAGTTCATAGAATCACAGAAAGGCTTGGGTTAGAAGAGACCTTAACTACCAACCATTCCAACTCCCCTGCCATGGGCAGGAACACTGTCCCCTAGACCAGGTTGCTCCAAGCCCCAGCCAGCCTGATCTTAAACACTCCCAGGGATGGGGCAGCCACAGCTTCTTTGGGCAATCTGTGCCTCACCAACATCACAGAGAAGAATTTCTTCTTTATATCCCGTTTAAACCTCTTTTCTCTCAGTGTGAAGCCATTCCACCTTGTCCCGTCACTGCTCTTGTAAATAGTCCCTCTCCATCTCTCTTGTAGGCTCCCTTCAGATACTGAAAGGCTGCAAACAGGTCACCCTGAACAACCAGAGTTGATGGAGATCTATCCAATAAAGTCAATTTAGATTAGAGAATGAGTCAGATGACACTGGACACTAATGCTTAGGCATTAGTCTTGTCCTTAGTAGGCTTGTCAAAAGTCCATTGGCCTCACAGATCTCCAGGGACCATGAGAGTTGCTTATGCAGGCAGCTGGTACTATTTCAGAAGCTCCAGGATGTCTTGCATGACCTGGCATTCTAGGAGGGTCTGGGTGTATGAATGTTATTTGAAATATAGAGCAATGTCTTGCAGATATCCAGCACAAAATAAGACCTCTCAAGCAGCAATTGGAACCTGGATTTAATCAACTGAATCACTTATTACTTGGGGGTATGATACATAACTGACATGTAGCTATTTTTATATGTAGACACCCAAACTTAGTTCCCTGATTCAGTACCTGAATCCCACTTCTTATGCACAAGTTTATCCAGGGATGGAAAAATGACACCAACCCAGCCAATAAATCCTGTCAAACCGACCTAAACTTACATGGAAGCAGAAATCAGATATTGAAAAACCAATAAAAGAACAAAAAAAATTATCAAGATGAGTTCCAGATGTAGAGCATGATGATAAGAAGTCAAGGTGGAGCTCCTGAGAATTATTTTTTAGCTGCTTTCCAACACAATATTTGTGCCCTTTCCACCTGAGGGAGGGACGGCCTGAGTCCTAGTTAAGCCTGAGCCCCATCACACATCTTTACTTCTTCAGATCAAGGCCACAAGATAAATTTAAGCAGCCACACAGATAATACTTGATTTTTACAACAACACGACAACCTTCAGAACAAAAGCTCCACAAACTGAAACAGGCAGCATCTTGCGTGGATGTCTCTTAAGAATAATTACAATTCTTCTCTCATTATGTAAAATTTTAATCCAAGATTTTATTTCTATAGAAAAATATAGAGAAATAAATAATTCTTCCAAATAGCGGGCTTTATTCAAACTCTGAAGTCAGGCTCCTTCAACATAATTCTTTAACCATCTTTGAGCACCTAAAAAGTCGGTGTTTTATGGGCCTTTTCGTAAGTGCTTTTTTGCTCAAAAGGTTATTGCTGTTAAAATGCATTGCTCAAATTTTCTTGACAGGCATCCCAAAATACACTTATGTGATCATAGAGATGAAGAGGTAGCGAAAATGCTCTGCTTCTAAAACACTCATAATTACACTAAAACACAGTAATCATATTCTAAAAGCAAAATTTGCTGGTATTGGATACACTCTAGTAACCAGGGTGCCTAAGTAAACATTGACTCTATCTTCATTAATCATTAAGGTCTACAGGCAAAGGGAATAACCCTTTACCCAAACCCCCACTGCTTTTTTTTGTTTGCTTGTTTTTCTTAACCTCATCTTTTTCCTGAAAAATCTCCCTTTGGATGTAAAATTCTTGATTCTTTGAAGGTTTAGACAGTGATGCACACACATAAAACAAATGCAAGTGATTAGGAAATAGAAATTTTCACGCATACTAAAAGTGGAAATTTTTTTTAATTTCTACTATTCCACTGACTTTCATAAGAAATGCAAGGGGTTTTTTTTTGAGGGTTCTTTTTAGAAACTCACCTTCAGGAAGATAATTTTAAAAAAACTTAGAAAACTTACAGAGATTCATTTGTTGACTATGGAATGTGAAAATAGGATATGCAAAAAAACCTAGAACCAATCAGTATTGAAGTAAAAATCCAAGTTTAAAGCACTTTGATTTTTTTTTTAAGTCTGTGGCTGTTAATAACTTCAGATGTTGAGGAATTTAAAAAAAAAATTCTCAGATGTGGGAAAGATGTTTAGGGACTATGGGCTCAGTCCAGGCTAGGTGCTGAGGGTGCTTGACTTAGACACTGTTGGTGTCATAGCCCTATCTTGGTAGGGTTCTCCTCACCTAAATTTGATTGTCCAAGTATTAGAAATATAAGCCTGAGCCAGACGCCCCAGGCTGGGTTTGAAGTGAATAGAGAGAAATTGGCATACCCAGCAGGTGATTCATGCTTCATCTCGTAAGATGCAATGAATCACTGTCTGAACATGACTATTTTCCTCCACCAAATGTAAATGGACCTGAGGGATCTACTCACTGACTCTAAACACTTAACTTGTAACAGCCTAAGTAAAAGCAGACAAATCGTGCCTATTATCTCTGAGTTGGAGAAGGAGATGAGCAGCACAGGCTGCCTCCTCCTCAGCCCTGCCAAAGCCTTGCTGTATCTACAGGTGATAGACAGGAGCAGTCTTGCTCCTTGTGCTGACACCTGTAGTAGGATTTTTCTATCTTTATTTCTCAGTCTTACTTTTCTAAATTTATGCAGTTCTGGTGTAATTTTTATGAGGAATCTGATTTTGCCAAAGCTTTCAATATTCCCAATGGAATGCTGCAGAATTTTTTTTTTTTTTCTGTTGATTTCATACATTTTTATTTGTAGAATCATAAAATAATAGCATGATTTGGGTTGGAAGGGACCTGAAAGCTCATCTCATTCCAAACCTCTGCCATGGGCAGGGACACCTTCTGCTAGACCAGGCTGTTCCAAGCTCTGTCCCACTTGGCCTTGGACACTCCCAGGGATCCAGGGGCAGCCACAGCTTCTCTGGGCAGCTTCTACCAGGGCCTCACCACCCTGACAGCCAAGAATTTCTTCCCAACATCACTTCTGACCCTGACCTCTGTCTGTTGAATCAAATTTCCCCTTGTTCTACTAGTCCAGGCATTTTTCCAAAGTGAGTTTAGCAGGAAAATTAGACAGTAACTCCCCTGTTCTGTTGTGAGGCTCCATTAATGCACTGCTGCTAAACTCACTGTCAAGGGATGTAAGAAAAGGTTAGGAAAATTACACTCATTATCAGGCCCTGTGAGGTTCTGTCTTGACCTAGGATAAAACCAGTCTTGCAATATCCTGTGAAATATTAGTTCCAAATTTTTTACCAGTTGTATTAGAACCACAGAATACTTTGGGTTGGAAGGAACCTTCAAGATCATCTGGTTTCAACCTCCTGCAGCAGTCAGGGACACCTTCCTACTGGAAGTGGAAGTGAGAAAACCTCTGGAATATGCCATCCAATATGCAGCATGAGCAATTCAGTGTTAATTTATAACAAGTTAAAGATCATCTGCAATCACTGCTAGCCATTGATACATTGCTGTCCTTTGAAAAATTTTTAGCAGAGCAGTATTTTATTCAGGGCATACGGTTCTGCAGGATCTCGATGAATAATAACCCCAATGAAAGAAACTTTTGTCCATACAATTAAAGATGGAGGTGAAATAAAAGCTCTTCAATGCATCCAGCAAAATTGTCATAAAAAGTAAGCCCAAGGTGGGACAAAAATCAGATTTTTCTAAATTCTGTTGATGTGGCAGCTCTTGTACATGGTTGCCATGCACGTGTGACGACACAAAGCTGCTTCAGGCAGCCCTGGACACCAGGAGGAGCATCACACAGGCACTGCCAGATAAATCTGGCTGCCAGGCAAATCTGGCTGCCAGGCTTGGACATAATGCATATTATAAGAAAGTCTGTTGTTGAGCGACAAGTAAAGAAAGTAGTCACCTAAAAAGCAGTAAAGACAAATGGATATTTACAATTACTCTTTTGATACAAAGAAACAATATATTTTGCTTTGTGTTCCAGCTAATTGCAGGATTATGAGATAATTTACTAAACTGCAATTGAGAAATAAGGGAAAAAATGACAATAATGGGGACTGAAAGCTCAATTATAAGAATGATTCTTTTCTTTTTTTCTTTTCTTTTTTTTTTTTTTTGGAACAGATTCTTCAGTGTGCCATTTAAATATTAGGTACATGGTATAAGCTCCTCTTATTCTCTCCATCATTGGTGTGGAGTCAGTGTGCATATAGATCTCTTAGACCCTTGTGGCATGATGAGTTCATCTCTGGGTGTGTCTGTTCCTTGATGACAGAGGGTGATTAACATGTAGACAGCTTAGACTAGAGCACTGATCCTAAAATTTGCATGATTAGCACTACAGCAAGTATATAAATTCCAAAACATTGGGATTCACTCAAAAAAAGTTTGAGATTTTTATTCACTCCAGTACTAATACACTCAAAACTGCTTATTTCCCTGTTCCCTGGTCATGTAACTCATAGTGTGATTGTTGTAGTAATACATGTCGTTACAGAGATAAAAAGGGAAACCAAAACCAAGAGCAAGACTTTCAGTGTTTCAGCAGCCAGTCCTGATTTCACAGCAGGGTCAAATAGGAAAAAAAAAGAAAAGTTTTTTAGATCCCTGGTCAAAAGAAAATCTCAGTCTTAGATATCTGAACTGCTTATTTCATCCTTGTGCAATTGGACACCCAGGGACAGTTCAGAACATCTCTAATTATAACACTTATATAATAGGTTGGTGAATGGGCTACCATAACCATTAAAGATACACACTTCTTGATAGCACATTTTTCAAGATTTTTTCCAAGGAAAACATCCATCCGACTGATCCTGGAACAACCTGGCCACACTGATTATCTCAATTATTCCAGGGTACTGTCATTTGCAACGGACTACATTTTCTAGGCACTTTACTGCCACACAGACTATCATCAGCCTAGTGGTTTCAGAGATCACAATTAATTTAGTAGAGGGCAGCTCTGTAAAATTATGGAATGTAGGATTTTGGTTTTTCGGTTGGTTGGTTTTTTTTCTAAATTCACGATCATTACTTGTGCATGTTTCTCAAGTGCCATACAGCTCCACTATACAATAGCTGTACAGCTATACAATAGCCAAAAGAAAATTGGCCTGAAAAATTTTGTTGATTCCAGTAACTGCTTCATGTTTTTGGGAGATTCTACCCAGTGAATAAATAAAAACAGCAATCAAAGTAAATTTTCACAGATTTTGTCACACAGTAAGAACTTACAGAGACATCAGCCAAATCATCTGTGGTACAGATAAATTTCATGCTGTTTGAGATATCTGCATTGCATCTGTCCACTACTGATATAGTTATTCTCTGCTTCCACTACAAGCAATGACAATGAAGATCAAGAAACTTGAACTTATGCAAAAGGTTCATTTTAATATTGAACACAGCTTTGGAAAAACCTTATCATAGTCCTTCACCCTCTACCAAGAATGCCAGAGATTCACACACAGTGAAAGAGCAGGGCACACCAAACTCCAGTTGTATCAAAGGACATTTCCACTGAGTATTAAAAAAATGCTTCTCGACACAGGAAGCATTCCTGGTTCACTACAGGGACAGAAGCCCAATGAGGAATCTGGGCTCCTGTCCACAAAACCATTCACAAAACTCTTGACTGGACAAGTAACCAGGTCTTTTAGTGAATTTATCCTGGATTTAGGCAGGATTGGGCTAAGTGATTTTACACAGGTCTCTTCGCAACTAAATCTCCACATGTTTCCATGAATTATATCCTTTATATGAGGACTGCATGTCATTGAGTCTGCAGTGTTGACTAGCTAGGAACAGACACAGTGGGCCATATTTATCTTTTATCAGATTGATTTCAACCTTCATTCCTAGAGCAGCAGTAGATTATCTTTACAACCTGAAGTAATGGTCTTTGAAAATTTATTATCATTACTGTTTATGAAAATATAGAAGATACTGTGATTTTTGTTTTATGCTTGTACAGTCATTTGCACTTACAACCACAGAAACTCATGCCAGTGTCTTGTAAAGACTGAATACTCCAAACTCTCATTTTCAAAGCAATACAAAAGCATCAGGAACAGAAATCCAAGAGAAAGTAAGGACATTTTAAATTTCCGGGCATTGTAAACCTAACCACTTATCATGTAAAATTATGCCTGAGTTTTGACCAGAATGTCATATCTGTGCAGGTATTTAGCAGGTCCCTCAGAAATTTACTTCAGAGAATAATTCTGCATTGGCAGGTGGAGGGACTCAGCGAGTTAATGAATATCTAGTATCTGTTTTTCTCTGAAGGAAGAAACTGCACACACATCTAGAAGACTACAATGAATATTCTGTGTAGTAACTAATGATATTGTTGACCATTCACCTAAAATGATGAATCACAGCGAACAAGGGTATATTAACTTTCATTTTTTGATCCTTCAGTGGTCATTGCTTTTCACTGAACAATCATCGTCAAGACAATTTACACTATTTTGCCCGCAGGGTAGGTTTATTGTAGCAGCAAGAACTATCTCCAAAAAGTAATGAAGATCACTGGACTGCCCATCCCTTGAAAACCTGTATAAACTAAATAACTAATAATGTGTGCCTGAAGCAGTTAATACTTTTTGGTTGTAACCATTTGGATGAGGAATAAATCAAAGAATGCTTTATTACAAAAAGAGGAAGCAAAATGTCATTTTGGGGGTAAAAAGAACATAGCCTGAATGAAAATCTCTAAATGCTCATACGCACATAACTTCAGTGTCTGTGTCAAAGAATGGTAATGTGGGTGATTGTGGCAGTTTCTAAATGAGAGACTAAATAGATCAAGAATTTTCTTCAAAAGGAGATATATGAGGAGATTTTAAAAAAATCTTAAACAGAATTGATTGTTGACAACTGGAGCAAAGTTGTCAACTGAAACTGAATGAGTTTCTGTTGTTTATTATAGCATAAGAACACGATGAAATAGCAGTAAGTTTAAAGCAAGAGAAGAAAAGTTATTGGGGGTTGGTTTTCTTTTTTGTTTTGTTTTGGGGGGGCTTGGTGGTTTGGTTTTTTCATACAGGATGCAACTGTATTAAGGAATTGAGTGCTGTAGGATGCTGTGGAGGACAAAATTAAAACAGACAAATTTTTGGAAAACAGGCCCAGTATTCACAATAGATTCATGGTAGGGATTATTTCCCTAACTAAAGAACTTCTAACCAGAACTTCACACTAATGGAAGATAGTTCACTAGCCTCTTCCTAGTAATTAAATTTCTCCGTTTATTACAGACTCTTGTTGTGACTGGTTTCTGCCTAAGAAGCATTTCAAATTGGTCAAACTAGGATATTGTTCACTTTCTGCATATTTTCCATGATTTAGATTCTATGATTTATAAGATCAGTTCTAGAAACACATTTTCAGTGTACTGAACACTTCACCAAACTGTTTAGGAAGAGGAAAGATAGCATTTTTGTAATTTCTTTGTTTGCATTGCTGATTGGACACTCCTAGATCTTTGGTGAATTCCTAATATCTTGGGTGATTTCAAAGCAAAAAACTTATAGACACGTAAAATCTCTCTGCACTTGTATTACTCTTCTTCCACAGAGGACAGCAGAGATCCATACACTGGGGATTTATCAATTCTTCAGGTTTGTCATCAGGAAGCTTATTTGTAAGGAGTAGGCTCCCAAGCCAACATGAAATTGTGACATGATTTTGTCAGAAATTGGTTGTCAGCCTTTCTTTAATCACCTCATGACAAAAGGTTTAGATGAAAAGCAGTAATGAAAAATTCTCTTTGGCTGTCAGATGTGTGAATACTGAAGCCCTTCTAGATCTGGATTCTGAGGGGCTCTCACAATTTCCATTCACTTCATTCCCTTACTGAGAAAATTTTCAGATTCAGAGCCCATTGTAGTCAATAAAAAAATGTACCAATTCCCGTAAAATTTGGCTCAAGCCCAGAAGAAAAGGCTTCCTAATTTAGATCTCAATTTTTCATGAGAAGTTACTTTATAGCCATCTATATATGTAAATTAAAATTGTGAGTGTTATGGTTGCTTTTTATCTTGGTGGCTGTTTACTCCAGGTAGCTCTTAAATTTCTTTAATAATTTGTGCTATTGCCCTCTAGAATTACAGAGAGAAATCTTTCATCTAATTGCTAGACTCTATATGCAAATGCTGTCAGATTTAATTAACATTTCCCCCCTTGAAATTATCAACAAAACTCAAGAAGTTTTAGACGGATCATGTTCTAGAGATATTACATTAGAAATCCAATGCTGTTCCACAAAAGATATTACAGCTGCATCTCCCCAGAGTATTAACAAACATAGTCTTGGCCTGTAATGAGTCTGCTGGTGCACACACTTCAAAATGTCACATCTAAATGGTACAGTGGAGATTACTGAGATCTGTATTAGCATCCACCAGAACTGGTAGTCTACATGGTATCACACAGAACTATAATGAATTATGAGTTTAGTCAGTAAAGAGACATAAATGTACCAGTAACCTCAACAGGATAGTTCAGGAGCAGACCAGACACCAACAGATTATGTCAATCTGTAACTTATACGCATGTATGTTTGTTTAAAGTGCATCCTTATGTATGTTCATACACACAGCAGGTGATCCACCAGTAAACCTTAATCTGGATTTTCCATCCCTTACCATAATTTCCATTTTCAGTTGAAGTGGGACGTGCAAAGTATATACTATAAAATTATCTTTGCAAATGCTCTGTTTGTGTATTTAATGGGTTTAAACAGGAATGAGGCCAAATATCTTCTCATGGCATACCAGGAGGAGATCACAAATTTGGTAGAAGTAACGTGCTTCACTTTCCTTCCAGACTGCCCATCATGACACAAATCAGCCATTCTCGACTAAAGAATGGGGCCTCACAGAAAAAGCTTCAAGTCCTTTTGGGATCCCATGGCCTTCCTTTCTTCAGTCCTCCGTGTTGGCCCATAACACACCTCTCTGTGCAGAGTCTCTCATGAACAGCAAATTTGTGCCCAGCCTTAGTGTTTCTTCTTTTGACATGGTACTGCGCAGATATTGTCTTCCTCAAGACGGGAGTAAAGTTTAGATGTCTCTGAAGGAGCACTCAACACACCTTCCAGCAACAGCAGGAACCAAGTAGACTTGCTAATGTTATATCTCTAGATTTTATATTTTAAATTCAGTAGGATTCCTTCCATCCAAACATTATATATTCAGATGTAGATTTGCTTTGAGTAACTCAAGTAGATTTGCTTTAAGGCTGTATGCAGGCAGATAGAGCATCAGCTTCTTGCAGAGACTTGATTATTAGTTGATAATGCACTGTGTTGTATGCCAATGTAATCTGTGTCCTGACCCATTCTGTTTATGACATTTTTCTCAACAGTGTATATTTCAGACATTTACACTTTTGTTAAACTGGAACTGGAGTCTTGCACTGGGTTTGCAACCATTTAAGAAATCTGGCCTAAAGATTCAAGTCAGTGACATAGTTACTCAATTTCAGGCACCAGTGCATGAAACACTAGCTACCTCACTGAGTGTATCAATCCCAAAATAAATTCCATTGATTTATAATAAATTTTAGCCTAGTTGCAGAGTCACTTAGTCCCAAGGGCTTAAAGCACTGAAATCCTGACCTTTGAAGGCAAGTGGGTTATGAGTGAGTCTGCACAGATGGCCCAGTGCATTGCTTGTCCACAGACTAGTAGCAACTATTATTACAGCATACTTTTGATCTGAGCTGTGTTCAATCTCCCCTGACAAGCAGAGCTAGATACTGGCAAGTTTCAAAGGTGAATAAGCTCACTGAACCACCCTTTCAGGCAAGGCTGAAAGAATACAAGTGAAAGAATCAAACAAATGAAACTTCTAATGTCCAACGAAGAGGATAAACTACAGACACCTGAGCATGACTCCAGTTTCAATATGTTCTTGTAAAAACAGAACATCAACATTAATCTATTAATATTACCTTTTTGCACAAGTCGGCAAATGCTTCTCACAGAACCCATATCTGTAGAGGGGTCAGGGTGCCCAGCATGAAGGAACCATCCTAGAAATCATATTTATCACACACAGCCATTGGAAGTGTGCCCATGTCACTTGGTTACCCACACACTTGCAATGTTGATCTTAGGTTTCCAAACTCCAGCTAGATATATAAAAAGGAAAATATTTTGTAGACCAGAGCTGGATGGAGGCAAAAGGATATCAAAATGAAAGCAAGGAATTATCCAGCCTGATTTAGATTTGACTCCCTCAGGCTATTGCTCACTAACTCTGCACTGCAAAGGAACAAAATTCTCTTGTTCATCCTGGAAAATGGTTTTATATTCTCATAACAAACTACTTTCCCAACAATCCAAACACTTTCCTACTGGGAAACATTACCACCTGAAACAAATTTTGTTGTATGACTGTGAGTCAACCCTTCAAAGCTCTTCTTAGGTGACCCTGTAATGGGTTGAAAAAACACAAGCTGACAGAGTAAGCAAGAAAGTACTCAACTTCCAGGTGAACAATCCACAAAAGGCATATAAAAGAGGCAGTAACTAAAGACAAAACTAACAAACTCAGAACCGCTCACTGCAGACAGCCAAGGTTATTTTCAGGTGTTTTCTACACTGGAGAAATCAATTGGCTGCAATGTCCTTCAGCTGTTGGCAAGAGCTTTCAAGTCTGAACAGATTTGATATGGTAAACTTTTCAGTGGCTATCACTGATATTTCTCCAGGATTTTTGTGTCTGGGAAAGTTGACTCCACTACTGGGACATATAATACACATCCCACTGTTTTACCATCTGCAGCAGCAGAGTTAACCCATCTCTCACCTATTTTCTTTGCCTGGCCTGGAGCCATTTAACCACAGCCGTGATATCATGTGTTTTACAGAACCTGCCTTGGGAGTTCTTTTCTTTTTTCTCAATAAACAGTTTCTGGTACAGAAGTGCCTTTTTTTTTGTTCCCTTGTCAGAAACCATCTAGTCCCTTCCAGCTGTCTCTTCCTTCATCTCCAAGGGATAAGAAGCTTTTCCAGTTCCTGGAGTATAAGGCACCTCAGCTGTTTTAAGGAATATTGACTTTTTTTTTTTCAGTGATTGGAAGTCAAAGGCTGAAGAGGCGAAAGACCTGGAGGCAAAGCTAAAAATTTCTGAAAACTTGGGGAAGTTATAATGAAAAAGGTATCAGAGACCATCTGTTTTCAATCCTTGCCTGAAAATCCACGACTGCTTGGAATCACACCACTAGTTCAACAGGCAGACAGCTTGTGACAACTGAAATGCCAGATTGAGAAGTTTGCATGTAAGGAGTCCATTTACACAATTTTTTCTTTTTTTTTTTTTTTTTTTTTTAATTCATTTGACCTTATTTAAGCTAACTCTGTGCATCCAGTCTGGAATTTTGCAGATTAAGTTCTTTAAGAAATGTTCTTGTTACGTCATTTTTACCTGATTCAAGTAGAGCCTTCAATCTTTTCCTGATTTTTGTGGGTTTACTAAGGATAGAAAATGGACCAGAGCACAATGGTAGACCGTGCTCATTCTTCAGTCATGGTTACTTAGATTTTTATAGATGGCTGTAGAAAAAGTAGGACTAAAAAGGGCTTTTGAACTGTCTTCTAGGAAAATGGAAATCTGCTAAAAATATTAAATGTATATTTTCATTATTTAAGTCTCTTAAATGATCATCGTATTTTTCATAGAAACATAGAAAAACTTGGGTTGAAACGGACCATAAGCTCATCTCATTCCACCCTCTGCCATGGGCAGGGACACCTTCCACTATCCCAAGATGCTCCAAGTCCCTTCCAACCTGGCCTTGAATGAACAATTCCAGAGATGGGGCAGCCACGGCTTTTCTGGGCAATCTGTGCGAGGGCCTCAACACTTTCACAGTAAAGAATTTAATTTTAATATCTAATCTAAATCTATTGTCTTTCAGTTCCCTCTTGTCTCATCACTACAATAGCTTCTCCATATTTTTCTTTGCAGGATCCTTTCAGGTACTGGAAAGTTGGTAATTTTCACAATAATTGTGTGGGAGGCATAGTCATTTCCATACATGTTGAAGAAAATTGAAAAATATTTTATCCCTGCCTGTTTTGTCTGTCTGCTGGCCCTTTTGCTCATGATAGCAACACTAAACTCAGATGTGTCTCCATGTGTATTGATGGAAGATACAATGGTACCAGTGCATAATCCTGGCACATCACCCTTTAAATCCCACCACTGAATCTTTACAGTAATTCCTGTGTAGTTTCTATGGGCAACACAGTCCTCAGAACAATGCAATCATCATCACCTTTTCCATGGGTGGAAAATGAGAGCTGAAACTGTTTGTTTTCTCCCCTGTCCTCAACATCATTTGAAAATCTTTAGGCCTTGGCAGACACTTGTAATTGCAATTTCAGTTCTCTCATCTCAATATGAGCTCAAGCTGTCTTCCATACCATCTTAAGAAATTAGTCTTGAACAAGACCAAACATAAACCAGGGTAGTTTTCCCGTGTTTGTTACTAATTTTAGCTTCTCCTGGCCTCCATGAAGGTGACAAAAAACTTGTAGCTCATGGGGTTCAGGGTAGCCCGTGCTTCAACCATATGCAGTATCTAGTGTGTTGTAAATTCATACACTAATCTAACTTCTCCATGTAGACAAGCTGTGAAAGGAAAAAAACTGCTAGGAAAGTACTTGTGCATATGGCAAACACTGAACTGAGGCCAAACTGGCTGCTTAGCACTTCAGAAAGCAAAGAACTTACAAAACGTTAAGGTGGAGTACCTCAAAACCATTATTTATATAAAGAAAGATATAGATCAAGATATAGATTAGATATAGATATAGATACAGATAGATATATCGTCAGTTCCCTTGTTAAATACCAGAGGTACCTGGGCTTGGCAGCAAGACACCCTAAGTAACAGCACTGTGATTAAAGTTAAATCCTGCCTTTATTTATTTATTTGTTTATTATTTATTTATTTGATTCGGAGTTTCATAGAGGTGAAAGAGGAACTGCCCAGATTTGCTTTTGATCCAAAGCAAGTTTCTGTGGTGTTAGACAGTATTTTTGCACCCAAGTAATGCATTTGTAGGACAGACCTGAACAAACAAAAATAATTCTATTTGGCCTATGCTTCAGTCTCTTTGATGTTGCACCAGTGGTATGGGTACTTCACTGAGGAGTACTCATGTCGTTTGTATGAAGAGTACTCAGACCCTCTGTATGAGTAATTAATTCACTCGATTTTTAAGACAGGTCATCTTTCATATCTGAAATTCTGTGATCTTCCCATGTACCTTGATTTCAGACTTTCTGTATAAGAGAAGACTTGTCACATGCATTCATGGTAAACTACAGTCCAGGTCTTTCTATTAAGAATAAAAAAAAAAAAAAAAAAAAAAAAAAAAAAAAAAAAAAAAAAAAAGAGGTGTTTCACCAATATGGTTTTACACATTTCTAAAATCTGGAGGGACCAAATTATTTTCACGTTAGTTATTCTTATTGGGAAGGGATGAGTTTTGACTGTATCAAACCCACAGTGATCTCTCTTGGAAAAAACATCTTCCATATGCACAATTTTCCATCTGCTGCTTTACCTCAGCAGTTAGTCTTGGGTACCCTCACTAAAAGAGTTGGTAATTTCATTCATATACAATATATACCATTTCCCAGAGTTACACTGACTCAAGGGAAATTGTTCAAAAATGCAGTAAAAAAAAAGTAAGCAACATTTGCCAAAAGATCCCAGGTTTCTGTATTTTTCTCTTTCCCTGACTATTGATAACCATGGATCAGGGTTTTCTGCTGTTCAGGCAAAAAATTTGGCCCAGGCATAGGATTAGTAATTTTTTCCCTTGTTTTTAGAAATCTGCTCTCAATCTGCCCTTGATGTATAAAATGAGGTGTAGCAGCTTATTCAGAGAAGTTACTGTAGGAGTTCACAAGGCCAACCACCCTGGTGCTTTCTAAATGAATGACTCTTGAAAAAAAATCTCACCTTCTGATACTTTGCTTCTCTTCTTTACCACTTGCGTTGACACTGAAGAAATTTAGCTGAAGAAATACATAAATCATCACTATCACTGAAATCAACAGGCCAGATAGCACAAGTTAGCTTTCTTTTAATTGTTTTTCAGGGGAACCAAACTTACCCACACATCCACTGAACCTGTCACAGAGTCTGAATCAATAACACTGCTCATTTGCAGCCACAGGTTTACTCCTGTCTTCTAAAAGCTTAGATCCTAAATTTTTGTTTACTTTACTGCAGTTAGAAGCCGCTTATTTCCATGGTGTTTGGAGAAGAGTATTTGCCTGTGCATTTTCCTTGCACAAATGCAGCCTTCAAAAGCCTTGCAAGAGGTGTAACTGAAGGTGGTGTGTGGCCATGCAGAAAAGTTCAGACATGGTATGTGGGTCTTACATCTCCAGAAACATGTGCAAAAGGCAGAGAGAGAAGTTACTTCCAAGGCACTAACATGTGTTTGTGAGCAAAACAAATCAAACTTGATATTGTTGCACATGAAAATACATTAAAAAAAAATAAATTATAAGAGCAATTTTTTCCCTTTGAGGCAGGAAAGAAGCAAAACACAAGCTGCCCCCCGTTCTTTGTCATTCTAGAAAACGTTGGCAACAGGTAAGAGGAAGGAAATGGTGAAAAAAGTGAAGGAAATGGGCAGCTCCCCTTGTTGCCAGAAACTAGTCTTGCTGTTGGTGTTGATAGGGCCTGTAGGTACAGAAACAAACTTGATGTCTAGAGATTTAAAAGCTAGCAGGTGGAATCCTGCCTCAGCTGAAATTACAGAGTGTTTTGTTACCAACTAGACACACAGAGTTTTTCCCACAAAAGTAATTGACCACTCTTTTTCCTTGATAGGCTTGAAATATCCTTCTAAAGGTGACTTGTAATGGACCAGATATCCTGGAAACCAGCCTGATCTCAGCTCAGCTTTGCCAGGTTACACATGTGAGGATTAAACAGGGTAAGATGATGAGTAAGAATTACCACTCAGCTTGTTCTTCATGTAACGTGCTCAGCTAGTAAGTGCTGTAATTTCCATTATTAAAGGCTTTTCTTTCATCCAGTATTAAAGGAATAAGCTTTGAGACTGTTCTCACACGCCCAATTAAATGAAATTTTCTCTAGAACTAGATGATAAGCTCCACTCAGGCTGCAGTCCTGGGGTGTCATTTGTCCACATTGTCGCTCTTCAGTTTCATCCTAGCAGCTGTCCTTGTTATCATCTACCCTATCTAACCACAGAGTGATTCACACACCCTTCACAAAGGTTAACAGAGAAAGGAGAAAGGGAATAAAGTTGCTTTGACCCACTGGGATTACTCCCACTCCAGAGAAAACTCCTCCACCATTGACAAACTGTTCCAGCCTGAATCTAATTCAGCATAAATAGCACATCACTCCAGTGAAGTTTGGTAATTGTGGTTACTAATGGTTTTTATCCTCAGACCTTCTCTTTTCCAGCTTTAAGTAGGTATATAAATGGCACAGTGCAGGTGAAGACCCCATACTCAACAGTGTTCGAGATGTTCAGCTCCCATGAAGCATAGCTGCTTGGAAAGATGAAAGCTGAAGTCAAAACTACCAGGAATGAATGATTTCATTTCCCATGTAATTTCTAAGAAACTTTCGTTCCATGAAACATTTTAAGATTTCATCTGTTTATTCAATTCAGGATGAAAACACATGTGAAAACACAGTGATTCTGGTCCTCCCCCGTTGCTGTGTTTATGAGCCAAACACGCCTCACAGACATTTCTCATAAAGTTGAAGGAATTTTTACTGACTCTGGTGGGCTTTCTCCAGATTTCAGCTGCCGTACATGAGAGCAAGTTTTGGCCCAATGGCTGTGAGTCTGACCACCTATCAGCAATTAAATCTGCCAAACATATGAAAAGACATATCAATAGTGACTGACGCTATTTACTTTTGACATGAAAGATCTCACTACGGACTTCCAAAGCAAACAAAGCAAATCTTAGAGATTCTTTCCAACACTTCCTTCACTATTTGTGCAGTGACAGATCCTCAGCAGTGCCTGTGACTTCTCACTTCACCCCTGTGACGTCTCACTTCACCCCCGACGTAGCATTAACTCCTCCAACGAGCACAGTATTAGATGTTTCTCAGAGCTCACAAAGTGCCATGTCTTTCCAAAGAGTTTTTGTGTCCTTTACTCCAACTTCTTTCATAGTAAACAAAGCAAGGTCAGTCCTCGGGAGCCGTTCCTGCAACCTCCCCTCATCTGGCACTGAGGTGCTTCCTCCTGTTGCCAGTGGCTCTTGTACTGCAGCTCGATTGAGCTACTTTTTCAGTCTCTGAAGAAAAAAATTTAAATGAAATACTCTAAATATTTTCAATGGGTTAGATTTTACATTTTGGGACTACGAGACATCCCGTCATAGGGTGATGGCCTTTTTGTGCAAAGTTGTGGAAGAATCTCTTTGGGTTAATGACAATTGCAAGATTCAGAAATTCTGTTTGACCTGAAGACCTTTCAATGTTTTAAAAGCACAAAGGAGATGGCTGGAGGCAAGCCACAATGTGTCTCTTGGGGGCCCATACAGGAGACGAGCTAAGAACAGTGAAGCTCTCATATCTACTGAGAAAGAAGGATTGAAGGCCCGAGGTACAAGAGGGACCCCTGGGAGCCTGGTCAGAAGAATTAAGGCCTCTTATTGTCCTCAGGTTCCTGGCATCTTGCGGCAAAAAGCAGTCATAAAACTGCAGGATGGAAGAGTGACTGATGCCACCTACTTGGACTTGCACAAAGTATTTGACATTGTCCCACACCACAGTCCTGTCTCCAAACTGGAGAGACAAAATTTGTCAGAGGAGCCCCACGGTGAATAAGGAATTGCCTGGATGGTCACCCTTAAAGAGTGGAGACCACTGGCTGTAGAGGGACTTCCACAAGAGCATGAAGTGATAGGATGGGCTGCAAGGTTAGATTAGATATTAGAAATAAATTCTTGACTGTGAGGACAAGCTCAGAAAAGTTGTGGCTGTCCCACTCCTGGAAGTTTTTAAAACCAGGTTGGATGAGTCTCTTAGATCTGGTCTAGTGGAAGGTGTCCCTGCCCATGGCAGGGGGTTGTAATGAAATGAACTTTAAGGTTCCTTTCAATCAAACCATTCTATGAGCCCATGATTCTATTTTCCTGGTATTTGTGGACCCACTGTTAATGCTGTGTAAGCCCAACCAAATCATCACATTTTTTTCAGCAACCCACCATTCCTAGGTTATGAAGGAGTTCAGCAGCACACACTAACAGTGCCTACCATTAGAAAGCCAGTATCTCATGTACGTATTTTTTAGACACGTGAAGGGAGTTTGCAAAGAATATGGACTGAAAAAGAAAAGTACACGGGTTCAAAGTGCCATGCTAATTACTAGAATTAAATAGTCTTTATTTAAAGGGATTCCACCAACATATTTGCCAGCTTGAATGAGAATTCATGTTTTAGTGTTTGAAAAAGACAAGACAACAGATATGAACAATTCAGGAAACTTGGAGCACGTACTGAATTTGTGGTAAAGATGTGGAATCATTAATCTGAGGCAGCTGTGGAATATTGTGCTCAGGTGATAGATAGCTAACAAAAATCACTGTAACACTGTTGACTTGAAATATTCAGGTGGATGCTTAGGTGAAGTAAAAAAAGGACTGTTGTACTGTAGTCAATACAGCCACTCAGATTCAGATTAGTCTGTCCACAGACTACATTTACACTGATCATTTAATGGTCAATCATATCACCTGTAAAATGTAGGTGAATGAAATCTAAGCAGGACCAAATAGATCAAAGGTTTCTCTTAGAAGATGCAGACAGAAATGAAAGAAAAGCCATGTTTTCGGAAGAGCTGAGCACTGTTTTCAGCAGAGAGAGACTGTATGAAATGGAAGAAATTGCAGGGTGAAAGGAATAGTCCTGGTCAGCAAGACCTGCCATTGGAAAGTAGGAAAAAAAGGGTCTGGCCAGAAGCATGGAAGAAGTTACTATATTGTAAAATACTGTCTAAATAGTAGTCTTCAGTTCTACAGAGAATGACACCAGGTCTCTACAGACTTGGCACTTGGTGTCACCAGTTCTCAAGTTGATCCTTGCAGCTGTGACTTGCCATCCTTACTTGAGAGTTTAAAAATATGTTCTGAGTAGTAGAGGCTCAGCGGGTGTCTCTGCTCTGTTCTATTGTTGATTCACTGCTTTCTGAGGAGACAGGAGAGTTTCTGTCATATCCTCTTGAAACAATCAAACATGATTTAAAGAACAGAAGAAATTGAGGCTGCTGTAGCAAAGTGCAGAATTAGGCTTTGGATTGTTAAATTGACAACGAGGTCAGAAAAAGTGAAAAGAAGCCTTTCTAACAGAACACTATCTCTGTCCTGGGATTTCACTGTTAGAACCTCATCAGGACATTATCAAAAACTCCAATATTCACCCTCTCCATGACTGTTTCGTAATGCTGACTTGTTGGCCTTATAGAGAGATTAGTGCTGAAAATTTATTTAATGGCAAAATGTAGAATCACAGAAAGGTTTGGGTTAGAAGGGACCTCAAAGCTCATCCAGACCCTTGTCATGTGCAGGGTCACCTTCCACTATCCCAGGTTGTTCCAAGCCCCGTCCAACCTGGCCTTGGACACTTCCAGCAACTGGGCAGCAACAGCATCTCTGGGCACCCTGTGCCAGTGACTTGCTACCATTTCAAGTAAAGAATTTTCTCCTAACATCTAACCTAAATCTCCTTTTTCAGTTTAAATCTTCCTGCTCCCTCATCCAGCTCATAATGCAGGAACTGTTACAGCATGTTTGCAGAAGTTATCAATTTTTTTTTTTTTAGAGTATATGGACTCTACTAACAGATGACACTTTCCTTCTTTCTATCTTTTTTAACTTTAGGAAATAGTGAACCTTTTAATTCAGTAGGGAGGAGAATAATAAACTGTACATTATCAGAGAAACTACCTCTTCAGGGAAACATAAAGAAATCTGAACAGTTCCTGTATGGGTAGCAAAGCTGTTTTTTCTAAATGTCTCCAGGTGGGGTTGCATGGCTTGTACATTCATAATTTACAGATTATTCTATAGCTGAACATGAAATTACTTTTAATAGCAATTTTTCTCACTTTCTGAAAGTCTTTTTTTTGTGTTTTGTTTTGTTGGGGTTTTTTTCAGACCAGAGAGAACAATGGATCTCTAGAAGCCAGTTGGTGAACTAATCAGATCAAAGGAAATCTCACTTAAGATACAAATGTGATGAGCCTCCCATGGTGGAATTTATGAACCACATGATGAAAAATGAAGCAATTATATTCATGACTAAGCAGTGTTTAGTATAGCACCCAGGATAAAGAAGAACACAAATGGTAAAATACAGCCAAAAAAAAAAAAATAAAAACAAGAACACTGTACAGGCAATGGAGGAGATTAAAATAGATTTTTTTTTTTTTAATTTGTATGAATAGGAAGGATGGTAAAAAAACAACAAACAAAGCAACACATGAAACAGTCATCAGATAGAACAGTAAAGATATTACAAGACAGCAAGCAAGGGAAAAATTAAGGGAGTACAATCTTGACAAAATTTTGTATTGTATTTTAAATCAGCTTGCACCATGTTGATCCAGTGGTGCTACTTATTGTGATCTAATGCAAAAAATTCTCATTTGCAGAATGAGAAAATGGTTGCTCTGCTTATTTGGATTTTTGCTAAGCAATTAAGAACATGTCAGAAAATAAACCAGGCTGATAACAACATCATCTATCCATCTCTGCTAAGAAACCTAAATGAGCATTTGTTTATGATAAGAGTAGAAGTTAGTTAACAAAAAGAAAATACAGAACTCCTATATAGGATTTATCAACAGTTCTCAGTCAATGGAAGGGCATGGGAAGTTGAGTTTTACCATGGAATTCCTGATAACAGTGATGTGTATGGTGGAATAACATCTGCCATCTAAATTATTGGATCAGACAGGTGGGAAAATCTTGTTGTATTTCGATGGAAAGAAATTTTATTCAAATTGACCTATATATATTAGGAAAATGTTTTGAAATATATCTAGACTGAAATTCAGTGAAGACAAATAACCAGTGACATATTTTGGGAGGTATAATCAGATATAAGATGGAAATAATAGGCTTGATAGAAGTTCTGTAGGACAGCATAAGGAGTTCATTAAGGACCACAAGTTAAACACAAGCCAATGATTTTGTATAGTTTTGGAGAACAAACATTGCATTAAGGTAAGTAACAAAGAATATAAACCGACTTCCTGAATTTTCCAACACAGTATTGCAAAATGAAAGTAGAACCTAAAGGGAATATTTGTGAAGACTTGATCAGGATCACATTCCAACAGAAAATGCATCTAATTAAAAACTGGTAACATAAACCATGGACTTTAACATCAATTTTGTAAGAGACGGCAAGTGGGTGAGAGCAGAGGTACAGATGTGAACATCTATGTGATAGTGAGTGGAGTTGGGCACCAAATTTCAGGTGTTATGACACTGGAAAGAACACACTCCAGGCAAGAAAAGAGTTCTAAACAGTTAATGTTGCTGAGGAACCAAATTTTCATACCTGCATCAGGCCACTTAACTCACATACTCCTGTTTTACATCTGTGTCAATCTCCCATAAGGTCATCTGTTAGCCGTAGCCAAAAGAAACATCTGAATTACTATCATGACCAGAAGATCCCTGAGCTTATTTTATTTGTCTTCACCCACTCTCTTTTCCCTTCTTCTTTGTCTTTTTTTTTTTTAAACAAGATATCTTCACTCGAGCATTGTTGACATGTAAAAAATGTCAGTGTGCGGAGGAAGAGTCCATGGGGGAGTCATATCCTATGGAGTACTTTCTCTTATTGCCAACTTTTATGTAGGACAGAGTGTTAAAATAAAAATATAACAGCTCTCCTGTTGAGGCTCACACTGGTAACCACAGCCTGTTAAAGGAGGCAAGCAGCCATCAGATAAATATCTAAGTCTTTATGGGCAAAGGGTTGAGAGCACAAAGATAGCCCTTCATGGAGGTTTTTTTTTTTTTTTCAGTTGGTTGATACTTTTTCTACATGTGAAAAGACAAATCAATATTCTTGGTTGAAAGCAGTTTAGGTAGTCAAGCCTGAATTTTAAAATAATTACCCATACTCAGGTGTGTGTCTTGGTTTTTCAATAAGAACTTTAATTTTCAGTGTTAAGTGCAACACAACTGATCTCAGGGAGCAAAAAAATTGTCAAATGGGCTTTATGAGAAAAGTTGTGTAAATTTTATGCATAACATAATTGTGCATCTTAATCAGTAGGTAGAAGTTAAACTTCTGGCTCATATCCAACAGCTTCTAGTATTCATGAGAGTTATTTTCTCTACTCACTGGGTCTGAAAAAGCTCATATAAAGGTAGAATTTTTCAGTTACCAGAATTTAAAAGTTCTTTGGAGGCAGGAGTCTGATGAAAATATCAGATCTTAGAATGGTAGAATCATTTAGGTTGGAAAAGACTTCCAAGGCCGTTGAGTCCAACCTGTGACCGATCCCCACCTTTCCACCCAGTCCAGAGTGCTGAGTGCCACTTCCAGGCCTTCCTTGGACACCTCCAGGGATAGGGACTCCACCACCTCTCTGGACAGCCCATTCTAATGCTTAACCCCCCTTTCCATGAACAAATTCTTCCTGATGTCCAACCTGAACCTCCCCTGGCACAGCTTGAGGGCCTTCCCCCTTTTCCGGTCAGTTGTCTCCTGTGAAAAGAGACTGGCTCCACCTGGCTTCACCCTCCTGTTACAGAGTTACAGAGATTGATAAGGTCACTCCTGAGCCTTCTTTTCTCAAACCTAAACAACCCCATCTCCCTCAGCTGCTCCTCATATGACTGGCTTTTATATGGATTCTTTCTTTAATGATATATCTTTATTTATTTTATATATTCTATTTATGTATATATCTTTTATCTGCTTATTTGTTCAAATATATTCTTTTATATAGATTTTTGGAATTAAATAGTAAGTGCATTTATGATATATTCTCAAGCTTCTTTCCTCAAAAGCAAGATTATCTTACCTTGCCTTGTCTTTCTACCCTTGTCCCACTCCTGTCCTTCCTGCAGAACTTCTCACATCATCTCATATTTCCAGGATCTCAGCCACAGAATCATACAGTGGTTTGGATCTGAAGGGACCTTAAAGCTCATCTTGTTACAACCTCCTGCCATGGGCAGGGACACCTTCCACTAGACGAGGTTTCTCCAAGACCCCTCCAAACTGGCCTTGGACGGTTCCAGGGATGGGGAATAAATATCAGCCGCTCTAGGATGCACTCATGGCAATGGATAGCAACAATCTCTCCCTAGATGTTAATGTAGCGTATAATATACTGTGGGGTTTATGTCCTCAGTTTAGAGGTTTCCAAAACCAGTGGTCATGATTTCTTCTTTGGTCCCCAGCAAAAAACGTTAAGAAAGCATTTGTTTGACTCTATGTGATACAAGCAATTAATAATAACATTAACCAAAGTCAGAAGCAAAATGGTGTCTCCAGCTGTGCACAATTTATTATGTAATATTTCTCTGCATGAGTTTTATTATGTAGAAATATATGGTACGATATTATTCGCATTTCTATATTCTGCACTCTGCACACAGGTATCTCAGTGCACACTTCTGCCTTAGAAAACTGGAATGAAATATTTCCATGTTCCTGAGATCCTTGACATGTAATAATCCAGTGAGTCAAGATTTAGGCTGCTGTTTTCTGTTAACAGGTAAAGCAAAAGAAATAAAATGATCCTCGAGCATGTTTCCTATGTATAAACTCCTTGTAGCTATTATTGAACCAGCAATCGGTTTTCCAATCTTCTATTAAAATATCAATAGTATTTTTCAGAGCTTAAATTGAGCAGTGATTTTATTTAAGGCTACACCTAGACACCACTTTTCTTCGAAGAAATCTCTTGTTGTTGCTAAAAATGAAAGCCATTCAAACGAGTGTGATTGAAACAGGGACAGGGAAAGGGAAAAAATCAATAGAACGTTTTCCAGGGTACTATATCTGCTTTTGAAAAGAGACCATTAATAACATGCTTAGAGTAAAAGCAGCTACTTGTTCAAAGTGCATTCAAGGGTGAGCTGAAAGGATGGCTCTCTCCACACAGCCTCCCTGGAGAGAGAGTTTGTAAAGATTTCAAAACCCAGCCTTAGACTACGAACAAAAGCCTTTCCTAGGAATTTTAAATATTCTCATCTAATGTTAGGTTGTTGGAAAGAAACACCTCCTAATATTTTGCCCCTTATGAAAGGCAATGTGGGTCAGTGAATGAGCTATTGGTCTGAAAACCGCTTTGCAGACAATACACTGCAGGTCATATTCAACCTCTGAGGACAGTAGGTGCCATGCTAATGCCAAGTGCCATAACCCTCAGCAGCGGTGGACAGCACCGAGGGGCATTTGCTGCAGGTGCTGCTGAAACAGAGGGCTGGCTCAGTCCATTCAGAGAATGTTATAGAATCATAGAGTATTCTGAACTGGAAGGAACCCATAAGAGCCATTTACTACAACCCCTGAACCTGCACAGGACACCCCTGTTGCAGTGCACGTTGCTAAAGCCACGTTGGAGATAGAGTGGTGGATAGGCAATCCCTACATTTTAGTTATGGTGAGATCCCAGGTTCCCAATCACTTTTAGTTTACATGTTTTCAGTTTATTAGTTGATGAGATTTCCATGAGTTTTATGTATAGCCCTATGTTTATGTATCCCCCTCCGTTAAATATGTATGTTTCCAGAATGTTCTTTCTTCTTTGATGCCCCATTGGTTGTTTCCTGTGTTCCCCTCCCCTAAATTGTCCCCATTGGTCATTCCCCTGTTGGCTGCTCCCATGTTATCTTTCCCCATTGGTTGTTCCCCTTCTCTCCGCCCCTTTTTTTACCCCCATATAAAACCCCTGGACACCCCATTGTCCCCTGTCTGCTGTCCCTGGACCCTCCACTGGAATAAACCTGCTAAACCCATACAAAAGNGGGAAGCCTGTTCCAGTGCCCAACCACCCTCTGGCTGAAGAACCTTTCCCTGAGATCCAACCTAAACCTCCCCTGACACCACTTCAGGCCACTGACTTGAGTCCTGTCACTGGTCACCAGAGAGGAGGGATAGATGCCTGCCCCTCCCTTTCCCATCATGAGAAAGCTGTGTGGAGGTGTTCCCTCCGTCTTCTCTTCTCTAGTATACACTTACGATATCATAAAGCAAATTAAAGTGTTGGAGTGGGACTGAATCTTGCATCGTCACCTCATTTGGTTCTAGTGTTATTTATTTCATGTGCTTACAAGTGTGCAATGGTTTCAGATACGTGAAAGGCCAACAGCACAGTTCATCTATAAGAGAAATGGTTTAGCAGAACTTAGTTCTCTTGGGTGCAGTTGTACAATCTCCCACTCTCTTTGTTTAGATAGTTCAGGCAGATACCTCTGTTTAGTTCAAGAAGACCTCTATGTTTTCAGGAGCACTGAGGACAAAATACAAGGCACACCTGTAACAGTGAGCATACCACAGGTGTGTGAAGGCCTCAGCTGGTACTTGTAAAAACTTGCTAATTATAAGTTAAATGCGAGGCAAATAACTGTCTATGGGAACAATATCGTCAGTTGAAGAGAGTATAAACTTCCAGTGTGTGAATGTTCTTATTTTTCTTATCCTGCTGATTAATCTGGATTTGTCCAATCCTCGTGATCCTGTTTCCAGAATTTGAGTAGCTGGAGAAGCTTAGGTGCCTCTAATACAAGCCACTAATGGCCAGATTTGTCTCATCTCACTTCACTGAGGCCCCCAGCAGCTGTTGCTAAATTAAGATGCTACTTGTCCTTGGTCTTGCAGAGTCACTGAAGAGTGAATGAGCCTACAGAGTACAAATCAGACCTTGGGTTGATTACCAGCTTCTGCATTCTGTAAGGTTTTGATCAGAGGTGTCTGGAGGGAATATCAGGCTAAGGAGTTACAGCTGCTTCTTTCTGCCTTTGATTGCTTCTTCCTACACTCACATTGCAGGAAGAAACATGTCTGGGTTAAAAACCTTCAATACTTCAACTACAATAACTCAAAAGCAAGAAATTTGCCTTCAAAACGAGAGGGAGAAAGCTTCCTAATCCATCTCACACACAGATACTATCAATAATCAGGTTGTACCGAGGGAGGAGAAAGCAATGTGGAAAGGACACAGCTGCTTCTGACCCTGTTTTGGCCACTAAGGTTCCTTCATAATGAAATCACAATGTGAAAAAGAACAACTTCCAAAAACATACACTATAATGGCATATAGTGCTCTAAAAACAGAAACCATCACCAAAATACTCAGTCAATCCTTAATCCCTTTCTTCCTGGTCTCAGCCCCGCTGACTACAATTGCATAGATTTTGTGAAGCAATAATAATTTGGCACCCTTTATAGCAATGGATCCGTGTAGGCACTCAGCATGCCAGATCTCATTGATTATTATATCTCTGAGTTTCTATTCTAAGGAGATGCTACTCATATAATCCGCTGGGTTGATAGATGGGGAGTTAGCATTACTGCAACAGGCTGTCCACAGCCCCTTTTCATCATAGTTATAGCTACGGACTAGCAGGAGCCCCTCTGGAAATGAATGCTGGAAATCATAATGGCACTTCGTGCGGTGCAATTTTATTTAGGGAAATACTATTCAAGAGCAGAAAATACGGAGATCCTGTAAAAAACCCCAAAAAACAAAACAACAAAAAAACAGCTGGATACTTTAATATGGTGGTTTCAATATGGGTCGTCATTTTTTTCAATAAGAATTCTGAGGATCCTTTTATATTCTAGATTTTTACCTCCATTTGCTCCAATTTTGTCTAAAGATTAATATGAGACATTCACTTCAAAGAGAGAGATAGCCATGGTGATTAAAATCTCTTTTGTTATGTGCAAGCAGAAGAAGAACTTATTAATACCAAGAAATATATTATGCATGTCTTCCCTCTGCTCTGAGTTCTCATGGAAGATACTCCTATAAAAACAAAATAGGCTTTTCTGGAACACCATTATGATTAATTTCTATTTTTTACCACTAGCCTTGAAAATCATAGTTTTCTAAGTCTTGGCTGGTGGTCATTTTGTGCAAAGGAATAGTGTCTCTTTTGAAAAATAATTCCCTGAAAAAAAGTTGGTAACACTTAACGATGAAGGGTTAAACTTCATAGTTGATGATAGGGTTTTGGCTGACTCAAAATGCCTACATAACCCACATTAATATTTTAAAAAATAATATTTATTCTATGAACTTCCATTCTCCCTACTAGTAAGGGAAGTGCAGCTATCCCTATTTCATAAGGGGAGACTGAGACATTGAATTATTTAATGATTATTCAAGGAAGAGAGGGAGACTGAAATTTTCAACTGCTCATTAAACACCTCCACCCTGTCTGATTTTCAAGTGAACTTATGCACTGAGGAACTCTGAAAATATTACCACCTTTTTAAATGAATGAGCAGGATATGAATTTGATTAAAAATCCCCCAAACCTGCTGGTGTATATCAGAGTTTGTTTTTCATTCATGTCTTAGATTTTTCAGTTCAGCCCTTAAATTACACCCACTAGCCACTCAGTTCCTGCTGCTGATGGTGACTACATCCATCAACCATATGGACAAAATAATCATTTTGTGCACATAATACTAGTCAAATTAAATGAGGGTGCACCAGAACCAGCAAGGTAAATTTTGACTATTTGGATCTTGAGGATGACCCAAAGAGAGTTTTAGATGTTGACTTGTCTTTACGGGAACTGTCCAGGACTTGCAGCCCCGGTGAGTTTAAAATCAGAGAATCCCAGAATGGTTTGGTTGGGAAGGGACCTTAAAGATCATCCAGTCCCACCCCCTGCCATGGGCAGGGAAAACTTCCACTAGCCCAGGTTGCTCCAAGCCCTGTCCAGCCTGGCTGTGAACACTTCCAGCGGTGAGTGCCACAGCTTCTCTTTGCTACCTCACTACCCTCACAGGGAAGTATTTCTTCCTACTTATTTGGTGACTTGACCTCATGATTAGAAACTTACAGCTGAAGACTCTTCAAGATTTCAGGCTGTGTTCAGCAGACCAGTCAGGGATAAAGAGTACCAGAAAGAAAGATTCCTGTTTTTGTGCCTCTCCACAAGGAGTGTGCCCAGAGTTTGCCCAGAGTCTGCCCAGAGTCTGGCAAAAGTACGACAATAGGATACAGAACAACTCTGTCAGACCCCAAATCTTTGAGGTAAAGCAGCTTGAATCACAATGGTCTTAATGCAGCTCTATTTAGTCAAAAATTTATATAATCATAGGGTCCTTTAGGTTAGAAAAGCCCTCCAAGATTATTGAGTCCAGTCATTAACTCAGCACTGTCAAGCTCACCACTAAACCATGTCCCCAGCTGCCACATCTACATGTTTTTTGGATGTTTTGGAAGCTTCATTGATTTTCACAATCAGGAGAAGGGGAGACACTGACTCAAGTAGCAGTCTGAGGTACTGACCTATATTAATTACCTAAGAGACTCGTATAATCTTCTGGGCTGATAGATAAGATGATAAGAAACATAGAAATTGTGAAAATAATACTCAGTTTGTTTCACTGGAATGGTCATTCTGCAGCAAAAAAGGAAGTATAAAACACAGTGGGACATGAACAATGTCAGGATATGGGAAGAGGACCTGCAAGACCGGGTTACAAAGAAAAAAAAGAAAATGTGGGAACATTCTTTAGGAAGGGTGTTAGTCTGAGAGAACATATGGGAGGGAAAGAGAAACTGATTAGTTCAAAGGGTAAGAAAAAGTGAGGAAAAGTGGTGATGGAAATGTAGGAAGAGGCTTAGGCAAGAGGAAGAAAGCAGGGGTTAAGAGAAGAAGGGGAAAAGAAGTGAAAAGAGCAGAAAACAGAAACCTTTCCCCTTCTTGGGAGGCATTTGCACATCCTAGAAGCTGTAATTAGTCTTCTCCAGTAACCATAACTGGATATGTGTGTCATCCATATCACATCTGAATGAAACTAAGTCACTTCACTGATGATGTCTCAGACAACTTTTCTTGAATGAAGAGAGTGTGATGTGAATTCAACATGCGTATTTCACAAGCCGTACAGTTTTCTTTATCTGTTGGATGAGTTTGGATTTCTCTAGTTGCTGCCTGCTGAATTGAGTGCATCACATTCAGTTTAAAATCACTTTATCTCACCAAGTTATTAAAGGAAGACAGAACTTCAGTACTCAGCAATCAGGATGCACAGGATAGCATTCATCAAGTTAATTTCATTTAATTACTCCAGTGGTTTTTAAAGCAGACTCCAGCTATTTCTATGCACATGCATGTGTTCAAAATTAAAACAATAACAACAGAAACCAAAATCCTCAGTGGTGAAAACTTCTCCATGTGAAAATTAATCAGGTTTTTTTCATTGCCATGTATCTCTTCTGTAGTTTCAATTCCCTTGTGAGGATGCTGGGGAATGTTACTAACTGCTGCAGATTTATTCTGTAAGGTTTTCTCAGATAAACATGCATGTGTGCATGTTTGTATGTTTGATCCTATTTAGGAGGATCATTCAGGAGCATCCGTTCAAAAAGCAGGTCTTTTTACCTTAGCAAATGTCTGTGTGTGTGATATTACAGAACAGAACATTGTTGTCTGAATCCATGGCAGGTCTGAAGGATAGAACAAAAAAAAGGTCTGTAAAAGTCTAGGTAGTTCCACACAGCAGACAGAAATGGGTAACAGATAAGCTCTTTCATAATGCAACTTGTCAAACAGGAAAATATTCTGGAAAAAAAAGAAATCATTCCACTAACATTTAGGAAAAGGTGTTATTCTGTTCAGTTATATTAGAAAAACATAGTGTCCATTGCCTTAATTGTGGAAAAGAGTGATCTTATATAAGTAGATGGAATGAGTGAATTAAATACCCACTGTTTATTTCACCCTTCTAAACAGTCAAATGAAAATTTGGAAAGATATTAGAGGAAGCAACACTGAAAAAGCAAAACCCCTACAAATTTAATCTTCCTTATTAACACATTGCACAGTCTTTTAGCAGTACAAACATTAAGAACTTTGAAAAACGTGAATAATTCACTACCATATTCACGACACCTTTGGCTCGGTAGCACTCTGAATTAAAGATACTGGATAATTCAGGTAACTTGAGCTTTTCTCTCTGTGTGTAACCCTTTCCAATAAACCCCCTGGTTCTGCACTTCACATTCTGGTTAAATTACTTTTATCTATCAATCAGTATGACACTTGCACCAGAATATCACCAGACATACTGTGTTGTCAAACACCAACTTTGTAGGCAGCTTGAAAAAACGTACCCTAGCTTCATTAATCTCTTATAAGAACTCCTGACACTAAATCTCCTTTATTACCCAGTGCCTAACATCTCCTGAATTTGCTGCATTAATTGCTTGGATTACATCATTAACAGTGACAATTTCCTTGTAAATACAAAAACTTAACATTGTTCTCCCTTATAAAGAAAAAAAAAAGCTTACCACCATCATTTAAATAGCGACTTAGTTAGCCTTTTAGTTGTAAATCCTCATTAGTGAGGCGCCTATGAATGAGAGCTCAGTCAAAACAAATCAACCCCTCAGCTACAGCTATCTCCAGATTTCTATCCATGATATTTCAGACAATCACAGAATGGTTTGGGTTAAAAGGGACGTTAAAGTTCATCGTGTTCCACCACCCTGCCATGGGCAAGGACACCTTCCACTGTCCCAGGTTGCTCCAAGCCCTGTCCAACCTGGCCTTGGACACTTCCAGGGCTGGGGCAGCCACAGCTTCTCTGGGCACCCTGTGCCAGGGCCTCATCACCCTCTAAGTAAAGAACGTCCTTACATCTAATCTAAATTTCTCCTCTTTTGTTTTAAAACCATTTCCCCTTATCCCATTGCTATATACCCATGTAAAAGTTGTTCTCCCTCTTTTTCACAAGCCACCTTCAAGCAGCCTCTTTCAAGTATTTGCTCAGGACAGTAGCATTCCTACAGGCTGAGTTCTGGCTCTAACTCCCCCCATAAAGGAAAGACTGGATTTGGAAATCTGGAGGTGTTCTTTTCTGGCTGGGGCAGGAATTGGTGCGGTAGAAGATGCCACTTTTAGTCACACAAGCTCAAGTGAAAACAACGTGATCCAGATGTGGTTGTCTGATTTTTGTCTCCTGTGGCTGGGGGACACATCCAAAGGAACAAAGGGGCAGATTTAAATATGACACAAGTCATCCTACTTTTCTTACCATTGACTGTAATTCCAGATGAACCACTCTTAGGCAGCAAAAGTTAGACATAAATTGTGTGCACAATAGTAAACATGCATAAATTGTTTTGTTCTCCAACTACAAGAAGTGGATGAGCTAGGGAAAGTTAGATGGTTGCTTCAATAAAACAAATCCAGGCACAATAAAAACACTGTATTTACAATACCCCAGAAGTCAAATACAAGGCTGGCCACAGTTAGAATAGCTGACCACTGGAATAAATTAGCAAGAGAAGTGTTGGGTAATTTTTTTTCCTGCAAATCAGAAAAAGGACAATAAGTTGTGTAGAGGGTGATAATTTAAGCTGAGAACTATAAAAGGTTCGACTAAAGGTGCTGCTAATCTTTGCTGGACTGATTGTTTATTAAACTCTTTGGAGCAAGTTAGCTTATGAAAGTACTGATGACAATGGACTCCAAATACATCTTCAATAACTGCTCTGCTATTTCCTTCCACCACATTCCTGATAACAAACTGACTCAAATTAAAAAAAAAAAAAAAAAGAGCTTTTTTTAAAAAATTAAATTCAATAACAAAATTCACTGACTGGTGAAGAAAACTGAATTTACTAATTCATGAGAAAAATTACTTTAAAAAGAGCCATAATATAATAATAGAGAAACTGCATAAATGGTCAGAAGAACGTTTTTGAGAATTTTTTTTTTATGTAATCAGTCAGTTCCTCATGTAAGACTGAAGCTGCCTGTAAACAAATCCACACTTAGATTCATGTGAATCAAAAGAAAAATTTGCAACAGCTGTTGTGTGAATAGCACTGTTCTGAGATTTGAGTTCCTAGGCTGATTGCAGGCGAACATCTGGAAAATTGAATTGAATCCAAATCTACTAAAAATTACTGTGCCTGTTAGTTTGTTGTGTTCACTTCAGGAAATGAGCAATTTCATCATAATTTAAGGAATTTCATTGCACAGTTGGTGGCATATACATTGAAAGAATGAAGTAATCTCTATTCCTCTGCTATGGAGAAAACAATCTTTACAAAAGTGGAAACTGTTCCACTTCCATCTCCAGACATCAATGTGAGATCCTTCTCAAGGAGTCTGGGCAACCAACTGAAACCTGAGCTAACTGAAAAGTGAACTTATTTATGTACACAGGCACTGATTTGTTTAGACCTTTAATCAGTGAACTGAGTCCTGCTTCTGAAGTTAAGGTGGGCTGAAGCCCATGCGATGTACAAGGAATTGATTAATGCCCAAATGTGAGCACAGGTTTTTTACATCATGGAGCAAGAGAAAAGCAATATTTTGTTTTATTTTGAGATTTTCCTGTGCTTGGATTTTTTTTTAACCCGTTGACCTCATCCAAGACTTTCAATATTCAGACAACACATGGGACAAGAGGTGTTCAAAAATCTTGACCTGAAAAAATTCTTTGTCATTGAGGAAGATACCCCATCTCACTGGAGTTGCATCAGTGTCCTGCCATAAATACACATTAATTTGCACCAAATTTATTTTAAATTTAAAATAGGATTTTAAATGAAGTTTAAAGCAAATTTTCATTTAGTATTTCAAATGAAAGTGCTTCAGTTTCATTTAGTGCTTCAACTTCAAAACAGTCCTCACAACAAGGGTATGAGCCAAAAAATGTTGAACTCTACGATCTGCCCAACTCTAGACATTTCTCTGAAGGAGGTTTTGATGAAAGAGAAGAAGAGGAAGGAAGGACGGAAGNACAGAAAAAAGAAAACAAAAGAAAACAGAAAAAAGAAAACAAAAAAGAAAAAAAAGAAAAAAAAGAAAAAAGAAATAGGTCAGTCCTTTCTATCACAGCTTCAGCTTAGATGACAGGAATAAAATGCTGGCCCCAAGATCTGCATGGAGTCATTCAAATGGCTTAATAACACAGGGGATAAATCAGTATTATTATTATGAAACAGGAGACAGAGTTCTTTGGGACCGGGAACTGTGCAGCTCAGCTCCAACTGCTGTTCAACATTCAGAACTACCAACTTCATTTCCTCCTAGCACGTAATAAATAACACATCTATGCAACATAAAAGCATTTTTATAATAGCAGTAAAGGAACTGCAGTGAGTGTGATTATCATGAACTAATAACACCCCACAGAAGATATGCAGCACAGCCTGGAGATGACCTGGAAATGAGACTGTGGTTCACGTGGCTGGTACCGCACCTGCCCAGACATTGCCCTGTTTGGACCACGCTACCCCAAAGTACTACCACGTTTTAATATTCTCTCCCTCTGCCATGGTAATTTACACGGAGTGAGCCCATTTATCATTGTTGGTTTCCTCTCTCTGCGATGGCTTCCAGCACAAGAGCTGAAAAGAATGCCGCGCTTTAATCCACGGTGCTGTTCATGCACCAGCTCACTCTGCCTGTAGTATTTTCACAGCATCACACATCTCGAGGAAACAGAAGGGAAGCTCAGCTGTCTCTTTTCAATGATACTCTAGCTTTGCAGAGGTGATGACTCTACCCTCTAATGGGAGAGAAAGGGCTGCCTGGTGGTTAAAATATACAGCTGGCTATTAGCCAAATCGGATTTGCTCCGTACATTTGCATAGACTTGTGGGACCAGTGGCTTCATGCTTCACTTGTGCTGCCTGTGAAGTGGATCCCATCTCATTCTGTTGCATGTGTTTTATCCAGCACACATCCCAGTACTGGTGTTTAAATACCTGATCTTGGCAGGGGATATTCTTCTGGGTGGGTATTCGATGAGGTGCTCATTCATGGAGGAATGTCTCACAGGAGATATTTGCACATCCTGTGAAACAATGAAAAATCAGCCCAACAGCCCCATATCTGGTATCACTGGGAGGGAATGAGTGGGAACACTAGAACAATCCTTCAATAAAAATCCATCCCACAATTAGAGCCTCACATAATATCCCTCAGACAAATTTTAGCAGTGTATAAAAATCACATGAACTACATAATTTCACACTAGCAAAGAGGCCAGGAAGGTTGTATTCCTATGGTTTAAGAATCTTTTAATTGTATTCACCCTATAAATTACTTTATCTCCTCCATGACGGGTGTTTGATAACCAGAAAATAGCTGCAGTGATCCAGAGCAGTCTTGTCTGACAGGAGGGTTTAATCTTCAGGTGAGGTTTGGTATCCCTATAACCTGGTGAATGCTTCTTAAGAGTGATGTGGAGCAAGAAAGCATTGTCAGCTTTAATCTTGGAGTTTTTCAGTCTGAAATTCAGCTTTTTATGGGATTTTATCAGATTTCTGGGACATTTTCTATAATCTTAGTAGATCTAAAACAACACTAAGCAGAAGACAACAGCAGTCAGAGAGGAAAGACCAGCCACACCTTGATGGAAAAAAATAGGTCTGTACTCTGATCCTCCTCAGCTATCTATGGGCAGTGAGCAGCAGAGCAGTAAAGATCCATTTATTCAAAATAAAAATATTCTTCGTCTTTCTTTACTTGAGAGTTGTATTAAAAACCGGGAAAAAGGTGCTAAGTTGTTCAGAAAGACCTTTTCTTTTTAAAATTTTCTCTCCAGAAGGAAATAGAATACAGGGTCTGGTTTGCACATTTGTTCTGCTTGAATTAGGAAGTCTGATTTTCGAGGGAGAGAGGTGACTTAAATTACCTAAAGTGCCTGACAATCTCATTCTCCTGAAAGTTACAATTTGGGCCATTTTAGCACAATTTAAAAAATGGAGGGGTGCAATAAGCAAGAGTATATTTGCCTTATACCAAACAGTTTCTCACATTGTCTGTAATTTTTTTACAGTTTTGAGTTAGAGTAAGCTGAATGTACATCAAAAGGATAAAAAGTTCTTAATCTTTTCTTTTGATGTGATTACACATTGTAGGGACTATTCAGATATCCATCAAAAAGAATAGTGAATTTTCTTGGAAAGAGTGAAGAGACATAAGGAAAGGCAGAACTGTGGTGAGCTGGGGACTCAGCTCAGCCTGAAAAGAAGTATGATATAATGCAAGAAATGAATAAGAGGAAAAAGTAAAGGAAGTAAAATTATATAATTCAGAGGTGCAAGGCAATCCCAAACTCACTGCAGCGGGAACAGATTGTCAGTCCCTGAGGGAAGGAAGCAAAGGAAGCAACTATATGCAAATGAGAATGATCATTTATGCAAATTGTATTTACAATTGGTCACAGAATTTTGTGGGCCCAGATGATTTCTATGAGAAGCAAAACAGCAGGATCCGGGTTAAATTAATATACTAATCTTACTAATCTAGTCAGGGGTTTTTGTGGTTTTCTTCTCCTACAATATAGAGATGTAAGATACTGGATCAGGACAGATACTTATCAGGATGTTGTTTCCATAGTAGCTACAACAGATGCCCAGAAGAGTGTAAAAAAAGCCTGGGGTGTGTGAAAAGGGCATTGTGATCCCCCTGGGACAACTTTTCCAGCGGTAAGTATTACAGGGAATGCTGAACAGGAGGCCACAGATGGGCTGCTGTGTTTAATAGCAGCTCGATCTGTGGACTTCCATGGATGTCTAATCTCTTCTCTGAATCTGTGGATAATTTTTTTATTTCTGGAAAATTGTCTGACAAAGCTTTACAGTTCAATGTTCAGCATAGGAAAAAAACCCCAGATGAAACCAGAACCAAAACAAGAAAAACAAACAAAGAAACGAACAAACAAAAGCTAAGCAAAAGAAATAAAAAGAAAGCCCACCTTTTAAATTTTCTGCCTAACCATTTTCTTTGGAGTCTTGAAGATACTGTACTGTGAAAAAGGGAATTATTTCCCCTCCTTACTTTCTTAACACCATTCCTGATTCTATAGATCTCTGTTATATCCACCATAACAGTTTATTTTCATTTTCTAGTGGGTGTTTTATGCCTTTGATTGTCTTTGTCACCTTCTGTCTACGTCTTCCAGTTCTACTATATCCTTTGCAAGACAATGTGATAGTATATTCCATTTGGAATACAGAAATGAAATACAGTGATACAAATCTTATTTGGAGCCATCAATGAATATGTATAGTTAGGGTTATTTTTCCACATATAGGTTACCTTGCATTTGTAGAAATTAAATTTTCTCAACCATTTCATTATCCAGTTAGACAGTACGTCAAGATAATTCTGTGACTCTTTGCAGTCAGTGTTAGATTTGACTGCCCTGCATAATTTTTAACACCTGCAAGTGCTGTTCCTTTTTCAGATTACATGTGGATACTGTGAAGAACAGTAGGCACTGTGTGGCTCATGGGGACACCATCAGTTAAATTCTCCCCGCTGCAAAAATAAATAATGTGCTCCCACTACTTGTTTCCTTACCTCTTAACCACTCCTAAGAGGAGACATTTTCAGCCTGTGATAATGTACTTTGTGCAGGAGTGGCTTTTAAACCAGCCAGAAAATGATGGTGGTGTTCTGAGAGTAGTGGATTTCTCACTACATTGTCCTGTCTGGGGGGGAACATTAACTGTCCGCAGCCCAGACACAGCTGAGGAGTCCACCAGCACCAGATGCCCACCCAGTGGTCACTCTGGGCAGGAGTGGCCATATTTGGGACAGCCATATCCTCTCTTCTCTGCTCCTCACAGCCAGCTGCCAACAGCCACCATGGGGACACCGGCCTGTCCTCTGAGAGGGGTCGGGAAAGAGGCAGGTGCACACATGAAATATCTGTGACAGAGCATGAGACCATCCATATCACCCACAGTCAGGTCTGCTGGTACACACTAAGGTACACGTCTGAAGAGGAGCAGCTGAGGGAGCTGGGAGGGCTCAGCCGGGAGAAAAGGAGGCTCAGAGGGGACCTTCTGGCTCTGCACAACTCCCTGACAGGAGGGGGCAGCTGGAGGGTGTCGGGCTCTGCTCCCAGGGAACAGGGACAGGAGGAGAGGAAACAGCCTCAAGTTGCCCCAGGGGAGGCTTAGCTTGGATATTGGGAAAAACTTCTTCAGCAAAAAGGTTTTTCAGCCCTGGCACAGGCTACTCAGGGCAGTGGTGGAGTCCCCACTCCTGGAGGGATTTCAAAGATTTGTTGATATGGTATTTGGGGGCATGGTTTAGTGGTGGACTTGGCAGACCTGGGAACAGTTGGACTTGATGATTTTAGAGGTCTTTTCCAAACCAAATGATTCTATGATTCCATGACTTCTGTTTCCACCAAATAAGGGTAGCTAAGTTTCTCAACAGTTGTCTTTTCATTCCATGGCCTTACCATGAAGTTGTTTTTTTATATATACTTGCTAATGCATGAGATAACCCTTCCTACCCAACTGTAACTGGGTGTTGGCACTGGACAGAAATTGGTTGCCCCTGGAAAGTTTCTGAAGTTGTGCTGGTTTTCAACAGATAAAGGTCAGAGTGGATTTGATACCTTGACATGAAATCAGCCTAAGTGAGGATGGCTTTCAAGCCTCAAATTTCTCAAGTGTTCGAAGGCAGAAAACACACTTTCATGCATTGTGGCAGTATGTAGAAGTGTTTAATATGGCATTCCTTTTGTACCAGACCTGTAGATTACTAAAAGTTTTCTGAGAAAGCTGAAACTGGGCTGCCGGATATGGGAATTTGGCTTGGCTATGAGGAGATCCCACTGATTATCCCATTTTCAGGAGGGCCTGAGAACATGGTCAGCTCTACCTGGCTTTGGGCACAGATTAGCATAAACTAATCCTCACAGCTGCAATCAGTACCGAGGGTCTCAGTGATACACAAGAAGCACATTCCTAGATCCTGAGCTCCTTAATAGGACTGCCCGCTCTATTTCTTGCACTGCTTTCACATTACTGTACTTACAGAAAAGATGCACCAGGTAGGGCTGATTCCTCCTTATTTTCATCTAGATGGGCATTGTTTCTCATTGAAAAAAAAAAAATTCTCTTATGATAACAGTCACACGCTGGTATAAGAGCAAGGAAAACAAGGCCAACATAAACCCTTGGCTGCATTTCACGCTCCCAGGAGGAAGAATGTGTTAGATCTTTACCACACGATGAACAGAGAAACAGCACCATGTTGACTGAAGCTACTCCTGATTTACACCAGGGAGGAGAGCAAACAGCTGCTCACAGACCTGACAAGGAGGAAAGCAAAATACAAAAGTGTTGGAACTGTCAACAGCCATGCTTTGTTTCTGGTCAGCATCACCAGATAGTGACTGCTTCAGGCTGTGTTCTCCCCTTTTGAAGGAAACACACAGAATTTGTGAGCTGCAGCAGGCTAAACAGAGCAGCAGCAGATCTTCTGATCCCTCCTTTGGTTGTTGCTGATCCATGAGGACTGATCTTACTCTGGGTTAATTATGCCCGTATTTATGCAACCACCAGAAGCTCCTCATGTTTAACATGTTCTCTAAATCTGGCTATGCATCTTTTCCTCGGTCTGTTCTGGTTGCCTTTTTGTGGTAGGTGCTGCAGAATTTTCTTCTCTGCCTGTATCATCTCAAGGACCAGTTAAGTGACATCTCTCATTTTGCAAGGACATATAATGTCTATACCAGGCTTATGGCAGCAGGGATATACAACCCTACAGCGATTCCAAAAATAGTCAGTAAATATTAGTTGAAAAAACCTCACCAATGAAAAGTGGTTTTGACTACAATCCACTGTAGACAGAGGATGTTAACTTTGGTTGAGAGTATTCCATGTTCAGGTTAAACAGTTACCTTCTCTGAAGTTTCTGCAAAATCATGGCTGGGAGATTGTGTGGTTTCCCCCTTTTTGTTTCTCCTCTCTTTAGGAAAATAAAAATAATTATATATTTCCTTATGTCTTGAAGGACAAATAGCCAAACTGTGGCTGGAGATATAGAGGATAGGAAGGATTTCTCACGTTTAGGGCTAATTACTGCATTAGAACTAGTGGAGGAAGAAATTGTTGTCCACTCACCTCTTTTACCCTCAAACCCTGGCAGGTGCCTATTTTTGTAGGCATAAGAAAATCCTGGTTGTCTTCTCTAGCTGGAAAAGGATGCAGAAGCATCACTCAAAAGACAGAGGGCTGTGTGATGCCCATAGCCAAGACTAGAAAAATGCTGTGGCTAGTTTTATTTCAAGGATATTGTAATAATTTATCTTTTTTNAATTGTAAAGGAACTCATGACAGAAGTTTTTAAATCGGGCTTCTAACTACCTGTCCCTTCCTTGCTCCAGCCTAATCTGGAAAGGAGGTTCTCTGAGCAAGAAAACAAAATCTCTCATTGTGGTCTGTGGGTCTTACACGTTTCTTGACATCATTAAGCTTGGCTTGCTGCACTGGTTTCACACAAAATCATGGTAATGATGATGACCTTTAAGTCTGGGATAACCCATGGAAGTACTGGAGCAACTTCTGTAGAAATTTCATTAGCAGAGCTTTGTCAAGAACTTATTATATTGTGGAGGGTTGTGGTGGGAGAATTCCACCCAAAAGAGCCATGGGAGAGGTCCCAGCAGCTCTGAAGGAAAGCATCCAATGAGTGTGCTGCCAGCCACTGCATAAGAGAAAGGAAAGGAACTGTAAAAAGAGCTTTGCATTTCAGTGGTGACTGTCAGAAGTGCGAGCTGGCTGAGACAGAGGAAGAATTTACTCAGTTTCATAATTTACTTGTTAATAATTCATTAGCTATGACAGTGGCAATTAAGCCCCAGACTGGCTTTTCTTGTTCTTTCATCTTTCAGCCTGCAAAGATAGACTCTGGCTAATCCATTCCTAGAGATCTTCTATCTAATTTTCATTTCTCTTTCCCCCTTTCATCCATTGCAGCTCTATTTCTACTTCCAATTACATTCAATTCTTCACAGCTTCCTTTCCCAGCCACATACTATTATTGCTCTTCTATTTTCCGATGGCATCCTCCTAGCACCTTCCTGACATTATCACCCACTTTGCTGCCAGAAGCCTGGCCCTTGCTCCATCATGCTCTTAATTGGCTTTTGACCTTCCCATAGCACTCTGCCCTGCCTGTTTTTAGCCCTGATCTCCTCCAGCTTTCACATTCTGCATTTCCTTCTCTTCAATTGTTTTCCTTAAAATATTGCCTTCTTGGAATCCCTGCTTCTCAGCTTAATCAAGGCTATTTTTTTCTGTGTCTGTGTAGATGGCATCCATTCCACCTCTCCTTTTCAAAGCTAAAAGAGAGCATTGTACTGTAATAAAACGCAGTCTGTTTGCTGTGCTGCATTTTGGAGAATTTGTGTGGTAGTCAGTCCTTAGGTCTCAGCCTAAAACCAGTTAATTTAGCTAGATACACAGTATTCTCTCAGAAGAGGATAATGTGACATGTTGAAAGCATCAGTAAAACAAGGGAAATCATCAAGAGTGTAAAATATCGCTGAGTGTTTTTCTGAAAGTCAGAAATAATACATGGCTATCTCACACACCATTTGTTTTTTTTTCTCTGTTTTCATTACTTATATGCAGATGTGAAACATAATTTCAACTCTGCTGTGCTTTTTCTGTATCTCTTTATAACCAGGAATACAAACAAGTTGTAGTTCTTCCCTTGACTGGATCACACAGAAAACATCTTGGGTGCTATACCCAGCACCAGTGACACAGAGATATATTTATTTCTAACAGAGTTTTCTCTGACAGTGGGGAAAAAAATAACACTTTCTCCTACTTCAAGCAAAACTGGACAATAACAGGTTCAGGAACTGCCTATTCTAATTTTCCAGGACAGGATCTTCCTGTCTGGATATTTATACAGCAGCTACCACTGTGGTATCTAAACCCCCTATTGATTTATTAAAGTGCATTCATAAAGCATTCTGTATTTTTTTTTTTCCTTTATCTGTTATTTTATGTGGTGTTATTGTGGGAAAGCGAGGTCAATGGAAGAATGTTTTACATTTTGTTCTGAAACTGCTGAGGTTTACAGTCACCCTGATTTGTTCCAGAAGCAACTATCACAATGTGGACCAGTAGCCAAAAAACCTTTGTCTCCTTCTTTCATGAGTTTCCTTCTAGATTGTTGTGAGGAGTAGAGCTCCCCTCTGCGATCTCTCTGATAACGTGGGTAAAGCAATATGAGATTTTTGGAAACTGAGGAGAAAAATCTTGATTTCATGTAATAAGTCATCATTGTCAGCTCAAATACCAGTTTACTTCCAGCTGTTGCTTTTTCAGGGGATGGATTTCTGTGTTTTCCATCAGCTGAGGGGTGTGTTTTACTTCATTACATTTTTTTTTTAAGCTTCACAAACACTTGTCTACCTCAGTTTGATACAGTCACCAAAGTAAGGAGGTGTGGGGCTGGGTAGGCAGGTGTGTCACTATTTGAAGATGCAGCCAGAGCTCACAAAACGAAGGGCAGTAGTAATGTAGTTGAGCTTGAGACATTTTGGATGCCCACAGTGCATGGAGGAAGTACGAGGAAGCACCTTCTCTTTAGACATGTGAATAACAGCAGTAATCTTGAATGGAATGGGAATACCACTGGAAAGAAAGCATTGCATCTGCTTTTCTGAGGTCTAGCCAAAAACCAATTGTTCTTCAGTTGTTGAGTTGCTCTTTAACTGTGAAGCCAAGAGACCAAACAACTGGAGTATATTCCAGGAATGGCAATATTTGAATGAGGTGATCCAGGGGTAAAACCTGCTTGTGTGTTTGTTTCTGGCATTCTTGTCCATGCTATCTCAGAATCTTCACTTCACAGGGAGATCGGACAGGATGAGGCTGAAACCAGGGCCCAAATGGAACTGTACGCAGTCGTAGTCTGGAATGAAAGGGGCAAAGAGTAGTTACAGGAAGGTGGGAGACATGGCCAAGTTAGGGTGTTACAGCATCTGAAGGAAGGCAGCAGAATCACAGTTCTACTGTGCCGTGTAGGGGTGCAGACAATGGAATTGTATGGGATGGGTGGATGGATGGATGGATGAGTGGATGGACGGACGGACGGACGGATGGATGGATGGATGGATGGATGNGATGGATGGATGGATGGATGGTGGATGGATGGTGGGATGGAAGGATAGATGGATGGATGGATGGATGGATGAATGAGTAGATGGATGGATGGATGGATGGTGGATGGATGGTGGGATGGAAGGATAGATGGATGGACGGATGGATGGATGAATGTCAAGTCTGGTTCTTTTCAGCACCATCACTAATAGCAATCTCTAACCACTACAGCGTCACTCCAAAGATCTGCAGTAAAATCCAGACCTGCCTGGCTCTGCAACAGCTGATCCCTGCCCATGACATGCCATAGGAAGAGGAAATATTTATCAATGACATGACTAGTTTCTGCAGACGTTCCTATCTGTCCTCAGAACCTCCAGAGTCCTGAATGAGAGGTAAACTCTCTGCCATGCTGGTAAGGATGGGACGGGATGGGGAATCTGTAGCGAAAGAGTGTCACTACTGGGCAGAGCTGGTTACTATAGCATTGCAGGAGGGTTCTGAGCTATGTACATGGAAAAGAGAACACAAGGATGCTTTTTGTAGACAGAGGCAGCATTCAGAATACTCTAGTGCATTTGCCTGAAACTTGCATACATAAAAACCAGAGCAAACCAGTGATATTTAAAATCCATAAATATTTTTGGGCATTTTAAAACAAATTCAAAGTAAATTGGTACCTGAAAAACCCAATATGTTGCAAATTAAAACCTCCATAAGCAAAAACTACACCAGTGCTTATTTTTCTTTAATTTTTTTTGGAATTAGTATGTATTAACTGCAGCCAGCACTTGTTCATCACTGTGCTGTGCTGATACTGGAACAGACATAAATATAATCAAATCCAGGTTTCTTTTTTTTCTCTCCCCTTCATTTCCATTCTGACCAACGCATTTTAATTCAGTCCATATGAATGAAGTTCAACCATTAATTTTATATAACCTGATCTGTGCCACAGAATAAATAACACAGTATTTGTTGCCAAATTAGAACACTCTAACTGAAATAGATATGTGCATTTAGTGAAGCCAAGCCATAATTTGCTTGAACCAATATTAGTAAGGCAGCCAACATATGGGATTTTAAACCCAAAGTACATTTGTAGATGAGCTTTTATAATGCAAATGGATATACATTTTTCCGAAGCAGTGTATATTCAGTAAAACCCACCAGCTTCCTGAGTGTCAGCTGACACAGCAGTGGATAACATGTTTTCTTTCCTCTTTTCAATTTCATGTTTATTGAACATCTTTCTATATTTGTTTAGTTTGATTTATTTTTTTTCTGATAGAAACACTTTCAAAAGCAGAATTCTTGCCTGTGATTCCAGATTCATTCTGCAATTTCTCAGTAGTAGTCCAATGCTATAAATTAATCTGGAAGGAAAGGCAAATTTCCAATACATACCTGCAATTATTTTGCAGTCCTCTCCATCCTTGACATCTATGCACTCTGAAATAGACATGGAATGGAACCACCTACAGGAAAAGCTTTTAGAAAAGAGGTGCTGAGACATTTCTACCTGGTTGGTCTGAATGTGGTAACTTATTTTGAGCACTGATCTGCACAAGCAAAACTGTTATTATCTTGACTGAATATACTAACCCAGAAAAGTGCTTCTATCACTCACATTTTCAGCTGCTGAAAAGAGAGTTGTATTCCTGCATCCCTTTCAGGTTCTGCTGCTAGATAAAAAAAGTTGAACTGTTTTCATGTGGTTCACCAACACCAGAAATCTGTAGCTGCTGGTAATTTTGGAGGAGGTGAGAATTAAAGTCAGTGATAATCAACTGCGTAATTTTATGGCTGCACAGTGAAAGCTTTCTTGCTTCAGGTGTGTTTCCCATCTATGCCTGGTGAGAATAAATAGCCAGCCCTCTCTGCACACATGTCACTGGGTCTGTAAAACACGATCAGACACACTGTGCTTGAACAGACCTTTTGAGTTTCAGCTTTCTGGGTGTATAATATCAGACTAAAATAAACACAGAGGGTTGACCACCAAAATTTTGGGCTGCCTGTGCTCCAGGACATTCCCCAAAAGTTCAGTGAAGGAAAATGTGAAGCCTCCAATGACTCCAGCCAGCCTTGGCTCTTCCCCCAAGTTTTGATGTCTGGCACACATTACAGCAGAGGTGGCTCAAGGATAGAAGGGACCCAACCAAGCTGAGCAGACAGAGATGTATTCCAGCTAGACAGCATTACAGTCTTCCCTCACTTTTGAAGGATGTGAAGATTTAATTTCATTTCTAGGGTATAAAACTGGTATCTTCCATTAATGTTATTGTGTAGAAGAGTTAAAGAGGTTATTTAATTTTAATTCTGACATAATAAAACTAAAAGTTTTTTGTGGGTGACTTTGGTGTAGTTGCAAGATGATTGCCTCACTTTGCAGAGCTTGCTTGGAGGTAACTCCTTCTTTGACAGTAAATAAATTAGTACAATTATACAAACAGAAAGGTGGGGACAGACTCTGTTGCAATAGGACAAGTGGTAATGGTTTCAACCTAAAGGAGACTAGAGTTAGATTTTTACAATGAAGGTGGTCAAACACTGGCAGATGTTGCCCAGAGATGCAGTGGATGTCCCATCACTGGAAACATGGAAGGCCAGGTTGGACAGGGCTCTGAACAGCCTGATCTAGTTGAAGATGTCCCTGCTCATGGCAGGGGGCTTGGATTAAATGGTCTTTAATGTCCCTTCCAACCCCACCCGTGATTGCATTATTCTATGAAATTCCATCATGAATCTCTTCATCTGTGTTCTCAAAGAATACTTATATATGCTGTTCTACCACATGAATTTTCCCATCATAATAATTGTTTTTACCCAAAACAACTATGTATATAGAGTACTGAGAGTTTTAATTATAGTCATCACAAGCTTAAACTGAGCACTGAACTGGAAACCACACAGAAGATCATTCCTTTATCTTTCATCTGTCCTTCATGGAAATCAGGCTAGTTACCAAACCATATAAGTTTGAACTGATGATCATCTGACCTACTTTCACATTTCTGCTCTGCCAATGTCTATATCTCAACTAAATGTCTTCATTCTTACTGTAATCAGTGGAGGCAGTCAATATGGATAATATGGCTTAGAGATGTAGAATCATGGGACTTCCCTCAGTGCAGGCGATCTCATCTTGTTTTAGGATGAGAGGAGCCAAATTTTCTTGACTGTTAAGTTTCTGTTTCACAATGTTACTGAGAAATGAAAGCAGTAAGGAAGATAAGTAGTACACTTGTTTGAAAAGATTAAGGTGAAATCCAGACTTCACGGAAGATTCAGGTGAAATTCTCCCTGATTTTAGTCCCCAGACATTCTTTAGTTCTTTAGGAAACATCAACCTTCTGACTGGTCTTGCTCAACAATACTGCACTGACACTGCTGGGACTATGCCAATATCCTCACGTGAGGGTTTGGCCCTGAATTACCCATTTATGGCATGAGGACAAGCAGTAACAGTGCACACCCACATTAAAGGAGGACATTTGTTTCTTACGAAATCAGTTAACAGATACAAAACCCACTCGAAATTAATAGAAACTAATTGAAAGTAATGGAGAATTACCTGAAAATGTAGCACAAGATGAAATTAATTGAAGATAATTGATAGTGACTGGAATTAATAAAAAATTGAAACAAATTTGGCTTAATTGAAATTTATTGAAAATGAATTAAACTCAATAACTCAAAACCTATTAAATTTAATAGAATCTAATTCATATTAAATTTATGCAATGTTTAATAGTAACATAGCATTCTTAAAAGAGATTTTTATTGGATGTTTTATTTGTATAATACTATTCTAATACAAGAGTAAGAATAAATTTTAATGGAAAAAAAAATGATGCAGAGCATAGAAACTTCAGACTCTTTGGAATAGTATGGGAATTGTGTGTGATACTGATAACAAAAGTTACTGACAGGATTTAGTAGGATTAAAATAAAGTCTTATGGATTTTATCTCATGGTAGAGACCTTTATTAGAGTTTAATGAGAACATTCTACCCATTAAGATGTTGGCTTTGATTTTATAAATAACTTTTTGACCAGATATTGAATCCAGCATCTGTCTTCTTTGTGAGTGTGCTGTGAGAACCCTTGTTTTCTTTAATGATGAATCATTTTAAGTCTTATGAGCTTCCTTACAGATTTCCTTCTGTTATATTACCAGTGTTTTTACCAACTATTTCCATGTCCCTCAATGTTTGTCAGCTGAAAGAACTAGATACTTTCTCACATAAGGGCATTAATAGATATATTCAGCTTAGTGTTTGAATTATACTCTTTGTGGATGTGTGTTCTTGCTGTAACTTGCAGGAAACTGAAGGAAAATGTGAAATAGTTTTTTACTGAACTGGCACCAAGATCCCATTATTTCAAGAATGTAAAAAAAAAAGAAACCAGAAAAATCAGAAAAAAAACCCCCCAAAAACCAAAACAGAACATAATGTATGCTGAGTATTTCTCAAACTAATAAAAATACTTAAAGTATTTCTACAGCTTCTATTTCTAATTAAGACATAATATATAAGTGTATGTGGAAGACCAATACATCTTAGGAAAGCTGGAAAAGCAGATGCTGCTTTTGAAAAACAAACATATGTCCCTGTTATAGTAAAAAAAACCAACAAAAAACCCCAAAAAACCAATAAGTAAACATTTATAAATGTTTAACAGAGGCCTGGAAGTATTGGTGGTGGGAAACAAATCCAGATTTCCTATTTACACCTGTGCAAATCCCTACTGTTTGTACATATCTGCCAATTTGCTGGAAAAGTTAGGCAAAAGTAGCAGAAGTCCTTTACTTCATTCATCTTTCTTTGTAGCATGTACACAACTCATGAAGTTTAATCCTAGTTTTAGGAGGCAAACAAGTTGGGATTCAACTGAGAGACTAGGATAGAAAATTTAAAAGGCTGAACATAGGTTTTCTCAAACATGCTTCTGGCATCACATCCACTGTAGCCATTGGAGATCGAGTCAGTACAGTGAATGGAGACATTCAGCTGACTAAATGCAGATGAATGTCTTCTTTAGATCAGGTTGACTAGATCTCTGCGCCCACTGAACATCTTGGGGCTTGACTCTGTCCTACACATAGCACTGACTGCCATTCAAAATGTATTGGGCTCCAAGTTATCCGTGGCACACATCACTCAGGATCTACAGGGTACTTTTGGTCAGCTGGAGATCATGCAGGATGCTTTAGGAATCTCAAAGAGTATTCAGTTTTTGTGCCAAAGCTGCCGACTCATGTCCCACTCCGCAATGAAAATGCACACCCTGAGGTCACATTTAGTTATCTACATGCCAATCTCTAAATTTGTGTACTTTAACCAACAGGTTGAATCATACCACTAGATGAATATGGTCATTTAAATCAGATTAGAGAGTACTCTATGCACTCCAGAAAGAATTTCGTTTTGGGCAATATGTTTGTTTATACTAAAGTGTAGGGATGCTTTCTGACAAGGACAAATTAAAAAAGGAAGAAGTTGGGAGAGCTGAGGAAGAAGAGACATAAAAAAAGGAGCAAAGAAAAGCTGGAGAGAGAAGGATAAACAAAAGAAGATAGAAGGAATGAGAACTGGATGAAGAGGCACTTACAATCGCCACCCTGTCGGTACAAAACAGGTTTCACGTGTTCTCAGACAAATTCCCAAGAATTTGCTGTGACATCTCTAACTGGTTGTGTGTTGTGCTACAGGTCTGATGCTGGCAGGAGCCAGGGAGAACTGCCTCCACCTTAAAGCTCCCAAAGCATAAATAGCTGTAGTAGCAGTTGTCAGGGACGTTCTGATGGGAAACAAAGCACATTGTGAAGCTCTGGAGACTACCGTGAAATGCACCTCAGGAATGAAACCTGAAACTAAAATCCATCTATCCCCATTTGTCACTGTGAGTAAGTTAATGGCCTGCTCTGCCTGATGCAGTACAGGAGACAAAGCCTCTTTATTTACTGATTATTTGGGTAATGTTTGAGCCACATGCACCGCTAGGTAACACTATGTATTCTCCCTGCCCCCTAAAGCCTATTTACTGACTCCTGGCTTCCTGCTGAGACACGATTTTCTTTGATTAAGTACTTCAGTTTAATTGTAAAATGGAAACAGCAACGTAAGACATGTAATCCTTTTGAGCCTAGAAAAAGCCACCAAATAACTTTTGGGTGGGAAAGGGCACATAAATTGATTTCCATGTCCTGTCTTCAACTAGAAGCATGTGGGATGGTAGAGGACAGGAAAACAAATCGAATCCTTTGAGTATTTAAGTGGGTCTGTGTAACCTCTTGCAGTGCTGCACTGCCTTCCCACACCACAATCTGTGTTTATCTTCTGATCTGTTCCTCCTGGAAAGAGTTTGGGAACATCATCTTGTTAATTCCCATCAACAGATGTTGGATCCTCTCTCAACATACATAAAGGTTGCCTATCTGGTTGCCCATCAGATTAGTCACTGGTTTAATTTTTTTTGGCCTTTCACGAAATTAAAAATGCCTTAAAAGCAGTGAATGGAGGATAATTGAACGGACTTCTGAGTATAACACATACCAGAGATCTGGCTAATTAGAATTTGCATAAAAATAAGGCAAATAGTCTGAAACTAATAACAAGCAATATTCTGATGACAGAAAAGGGTTTTTTTCCCCCTTTGCTTTCTGTGAGGAAAAAGAAAATAAAACTTGTATTGGGCTTATCAGATTATAGAATCACAGGTTTGGGTTGGCAGGGACCTCAAAGATGATCTCATTCCAACACCCGGCCAAGGGCAGGGACACCTTCTACTGGATGGGGTTACTCCAAGCCCCACCCAACTTGGCCAACCTGCCCCCAGGGATGGAGCAGCCACAGCTTTTCTGGGCAGCCTGTCCCAGGGCCTCACCTCCCTCACAGCCAAGAATTTATTCTTAATATCTAATGTAAACCAGCCCTCCTTAAGGTTAAAACTATTCGCTTTTGTCCTGTCCCTCCACTCCTTGTCCCAAGTCCCTCTCCAGCTCTCCTGAAGCCCCTTTAGGCACTGGAAGGGGCTCTGACGTCTCCTTGGAGCCTTCTCTTCAAGTGAACACCGCCAGCTCTCCCAGCCTGGCTTCAGAGCAGAGGGGCTCCAGTCCTTGGAACAACTTTGTGATTTCCTCTCGACTGGCTGCAGCAGCTCCACGTCCTTCCTATGTCGGGGGCCCCAGAACTGGAGGCAGCTCTGGAGGTGGCGTCTCACAAGAGTGGAGCAGAAGGGCAGAATCCCCTCCCTTGACCAGCTGCCCCCTCTCCTTTGGATGCAGCCCAGGACATGGTTGGTTTCCAGGATTCCATTTACAGAACTATAAGAACATTTGGGAGGAGGGAGGAACCTTGATGTAAGAATCATGAATGTGCTTAATCACCTAGAAATATACACTGCAACAGTTTTGTGAGCAATAAAAGCGTGTTGCATTTTTAATGTATTTCTCAGTCCAGTCTGTGGCCAACCAAATGGCTTTGATGGGCCAAGGAAATTTCTGAGGAGATGGGTCAACTTCTGTGATTAGCTCTGCTCTTTCAAAATTGCTGTTTAGATATTCTGAACTGTCACATCGCATCCTAGCATGAAAATACTCTTTTGCCCTTTCCCATAAATCTTGAATTACATTATAAGACAGCTCAACATTATTCAGTATCAGCTTCTTCCTCCTTCTTCTTCTTTTCCTTGTATTTATTTATTTATATCCTGATAATAACTTCCTTGGGGGCATTGTATAGGCAAGACATGTATTTTGACCTCCTCCTTTCCCCAGGAGTGCAATTGCCTTGTGGTAATTATAAGATGTCGTCTGTTGTTATGAAGGTGCCTTATTGCTCAAACACATCAGGGATATCTGATAATGTAATTACTTCACCTTATAAAACTGTTATAAATCATGCATGGGGAACATTTTTTCATATTAAAGCTGACTGAAGAATTATCACATTGCATGGAATGGGGATATCACAGTGTGGCTAGCACTGTGTTTTGTAGGCTCATGGTAGGCAATGGCAGTATTAAAATATTTAACGTGAAAGATTAAAGAAAACACATTCAGAAAGCATGGCTTCTTTATAAAGGTTTAGGAGAACAGATTATCATCTAAGTGGGCATATTCTTGTGTCTTCTGAGACATGAATAACTGCTGCAGATTTGTTTTTCCTTTTTTTTTCTTTGACTTTTCTCCTTCCTCCTCTAACTTCCCAGGTTTCCTGAGTGCAGTATAATTGTTATAAAAGCAAATCAATAAGCACTTGAAACATTGGCCATTGCACAAAGAATTGTGCTTCTATTGGCCATCACTTTAATAACATCTAATGATTATTTCTCCCTCTTTCAGCTTCTGAGGTTTCCCGGCACTTTATTGATTAGAGCCCATGACAGAGTTCAGATTATAATTAAAAATCATCAATGAGCAAACAGAATGCTGTTCTACTTAGCAATCAACTGAACAGATAATCACTAGGTAAGGTGATGTGACCACAAAATATTTCCAATAGATCCAGGTAGAGAATAATTGAAAGTCACTTGATGGGTCACAATTCAGTAGGGCTTCACTGAATGTCAGATAAAGGCTTTTGTATCCTAAGTAAATATGTAGTGTTAAATAGGTAAGTATCCTAGGTAAATAGGTAGCTCTAAATCAAACTCTCTCACAACCAGGGTTCTTGACTAGTAAAATCACAGAATGGTTTGGGTTGGAAGGGACATTAAAGCTCATCGTATTCCACTCCCTGTTATGGGCAGGGACACCTTCCACTATCCCAGGTTGCTCCAAGCCCTGTCCAACATGTCCTGGGACACATTCAGGTATGGGGCATCCACAGCTTCTCTGGGCAACCTGTGCAATTGTATCACCACAATCACTGTAAAGATTTTTTCCTAATATCTAAGCTATATTTCTCCTCTTTTAGTTTAACCCCTTTAGTCCTTGTCCTGTCATTATAGTTCCTGATGAAGACTCCCTGCCCAACTTCCCTATAGGCCTCCTTCACGTACTGAAGGTGCTGTGAGGTCTTCATGCTCCTTCTCTTCTTCAAGTTGAACAGCCCCAACTCTTCAACTTNCCACCTTTCTCAGTCTGTCTTTATAGGGGAGGTGCTCCAGTCCTCTTTTCAACTTCGCAACCTCCTCAGCAGGGCTTGCTCCAACAATCCCACGTACTTCTTGAGCTGGGGGCACCAGACTTGAAAGTACTCCAGGTGGGGTTTCACAGGAACAAGGTGGGAAAATCATCTCCTTAGACCTGCTATCCACACTCCCTTGGATGCAGCCCAGGATACATTTGGCTTTCTGGGCTCCGAGTGCACACAGCTGGCTCATGAGTTTTTCATCAACCATTACCCACAAGACTTCCTCTGCAGGGCTGTGCTCAATAAACTGTTACCATGGTGGACCAAGTTTTGAGATTTTTGGCTTGAGGGTGGCATTATACACCTCCAGGATTTGGTCCAAAAATACAAGACTAGATCCGTTAATGTGACAGGTAAGAATATAAAGCACTAAAATCGGGGAGAGAACCTCCTGGGGATGCTCCTGGCAGTATGTTTCTGCTTCTGGAGGTATGACCTTGAGGTCAGCCCAGCATTCACCTATTATCTATACCCAGTTTGCATGTAGCAGAAGCAGGAGCTGTTTTCAGGAAGGGGCAAAGTGAAATATCTGCTGTAAACCTCTCCTGTGGAGCTGGGATCGAGTAAGGCGGAAGCAGGAAGAAAACTTACAAGCCTGTGGTTTTGTAGGGGGGACAAGAATAAGCATCAGTTCAAGTACTTGGATTTAGAACTTAAATACCTCAGAAAGGTTCTCACCAAATTCAGCTACAAATTTAGTTGGTAAACACCACTAAGTATATGGAAGTAATCTAATTTAAGGAGAAGGAGTGGATAAAGAGTCTAGAGACTTGAACTCTTTCACACCTGCTGCTTTATTATCTTCTTTCTCTACCTGTCACCTTTTTCCATAATAAGTACCCACATCTGAAAGGTAAATCCTGGGTACCATAATATATATTAGATCTTTTACAGCAAACAATTATTTTTCTTACGTGTATTTCAAGTGATACATTTTAAGACCCGGAAGCCCTAAGTATTGTCCACCCTTTTATCCAGCATTCCACACAAACTGATTCATAAGATGCACTGGGAATTGCTGAATGGCTTCAGCTTTGTCATAATATGCCGAAAACCTCATCTATAATTCCTTCCGGTTGTTAAACTTGCATCAAGCTAAATCATTAAACAAATATGAGGGAAGATGGTGCTTTTAATTTTATGGCCTGCCTATGGTACTCTATGTCCTCTCCAGCTTAGGGGATGCTCTAGGTAAATCTGTGGAACAGGGCTGAGGGAATCCCATGTTTCTCACAATTCATTCAGCCCCTCTGGGAAATCATGTTGGGTGCTTTCATCTGAGTCACTCTTCAAACCGGTCACTTTGCTGTAGCTCAATTTTGTGCTTCAGCTTAAAAACAGAACAAGATGTTTTCTTAAAAGGTGGGACAGTTGTCTTTTATTGTGAGAAAGTTAAATTTATGTTGCCCACTGTCAGTCTTCATATACCCTTTTTGAGCTTGCATGAATTATTTACAGAGCCATTTCCAGGCACATTAAAAGAAACCAGTAGCCCACTCAATTTTAATCTATTTTATCCTTGCTGTTTACTACGCATTGTCTGGAATCAGTGGCTTGGTAACACTTTCAACATCCTTTCTTATTTTTACCTTTGGTGTGCCCAACACGGAATGCCACAACAAGGAATGCATCCAAAGGAGGGCAACAAGGCTGGTGAAGGGCTTGGAACACAAGGCCTATGAGGAACGGCTGAGGGAGCTGGGGTTGTTTAGCTTGGAGAAAAGAAGACTCAGAGGTGACCTCATCACTCTCTACAGCTCCCTGAAAGGTGGTTGTAGCCAGGTGGGGGTTGGTCTCTTTTTCCTGGCAACCACTGACAGAACAAGAGGACACAGTCTTAGGCTGCACCAAGGGAAATTTAGGTTGGATGCTAATAAAAAGTTTTTTACTTAGAGAGTGATAAGGTTCTGGAATTGTTGGCCCGGGGAGGCAGTGGAGTCACCATCGCTGGATGTGTTTAAAAAAAGATTGGGTGTGGCACTCAGTGCCATGGTTTAGTTGAGGTGGTGGTTAGGGCATGAGTTGGACTCAGTGATCTTGAAGGTCTCTTCCAACCTGATGATTCTGTGATTCTGTGGTTCTGTGATTCCATGAACCATCCTGTGCCATCATCCCAGCAGCAGAGCCTCCCTGATCTTTTAGGAGTCTCTACATGTTGAAACTGTGAAAGGTTACTCTCCATCATTATCCTGATCACCAATAAATGGATGAAAAATGACCATGTGATGCAGACCTCACAGTTGGTTGGATACTTAGACCTTTTAATTGACATTTGTAAATAAAATTGTGCATTTAGTGTCTCTTTTCTCAGGTTCTGCCCTATCATCTGCTCACATTTATTTTCCTGGTTTAGACTGATTAACACAGAATTAGGTATGAAGAGCAATTTTTTCTTGTCTGCAGCAGCCTTCTGGAAGTGCTTCACTGAGGAATTTCTAGTCCTGGTAACTGGCATGTGTGCACATCTGGGCTTGAAATCTGCCTTCAGGGGCCTCTTCTTTGTCCAGGCATGTGCTAAACAGAGTAACATGCAAGCCCTTCTTCTCAAACGGTTGCTGCACTCTGGTGGTCGACCTTGATGTGCCACAGAAAGCTTGTGTTTATTTGGACAGTAAGACAGTAAGGATATGTGTGCAAATGCAAGTGTAGCAATAAACAGCACCTGTTCCTTCCCTATATACTATCATGAGCCATTCAGTTTTGAGTGAAAGCTTGCTGTGAGGGTGGGGCTGAGTCTGTGAGTCCACCTGATAAGGCTTATACTTCCTGTCCCAAGGGGATAAAAGGGGTGCCCTCGTAAGCAGTGCTTCAGACAGAGCATCACACTTGCATCTATTCAAGATGAAATCACAAGCAGTGTTGGGAGAGGAGCATTCAATGCATGACCACTTGGGGTAGGTGATCACAGAATTCTGGAATGGGTCAGGCTGGAAGGGACCACAGTGGGGTCATCTGTTCCCACCTCCCTGCTCCAGCAAGGTCATTCCAGAGCACATGGCATAGGATTGTGTCCAGAAGGATCTAGAATACCCCAGTGAGGGAGACTCCACACCCTCTCTGGACAACCTGTCCTAGTGCTCGGTCACTGCACAGGACAGAATTTCTTCCTCATGTTCAGGTGGAAATTTCTGGACATCATTTTCTACCATTGCCTCCTGTCCTATTACTGGGCACCACCGGGAAGGGGAGTCAGCAGAGTGGTCTCACAGGAGAAACTGCTTCCCTATTTATATATCAGAAAAGAGGGAAACTCTAAGATGAGAAAACATGAGACAAAACCCGGCATCCAATCTCTCATTTCTTTTACCAGAATAAATTCTGGCTTAAAATGTCCTACATTAGACACCTCCACATTTCTTCAGGTAATGTTTGAGTTCTTGGAAATTTCTCGTCTTAGTTAAATACATGTCCTATCTCTTATGTTTCAGCTCAAGCTAGGAAATGCCAGGTGCACATGCCTCATTGTCCTTCTATTTTTTGTGGCAAAGCTACACAACTGATGCAGAATTTTACCAACAGCTGACACAGTGCTATCAATTAACATTTACTGTGTCTACAGGCCCCTGCTGAGTCGAACTTGTTGGCTGCTCTGTTTGCTATGGAGCTGCTTGTCTCCAGTTAGGACACATGTTGAGAGGAAAAAGTTTGAGTATGACGTGTCAGCAGTTGGTACTCCTCAACACACTTCAAAACGCTGAGCAGATGTAAGGCTCTGCCACTGAACTATCCCTTGTCAATATTGTGTAGTCTTGCACAGTGATAGTAAACAATTTTGTCCCATGGTCTACACTGCTGGCTTTTCTGAAGGGTGCATTTTCCATTTGTCTGTTCTTCCTGTGCTCTGAGGAGGTCAGGTATGATCCTGGTCCAGTCCAAAATGAGCAAAGCTTCACTAGTCCTGCAGTAAACCTGAAGTGATGAGGACAGCTAGACAAACACCAAGGAGGATGGTTCATTGCCGCTATCTTAGATCATTGCCTTGGGAATAGCTTTGTGTTCCTACTTCAACTCCCAAACTTCTGCTGCATGCGCATCAGAACAGCACTTCGGCTCCTTTTATCTAGAAACAGTGTTTTTCACGTTCCAGGCCAGGCCAGATGATGTTATCCAGGTTGGTTTTAGTAAGACTGAGAGTGGTCTTCATGAGACACAGCAGAAAGTTGCAATTGTAAAGTCATAGAAGATGTACAAAATGTTGCTGAATGCAAGTGCCACGTGCAACTCTTTTGGCTGCCAGACACCTCAAGAGAAGCTTGCAGCATGGAGTCCTGTGCTTGCAGAGTTTTCACTTGAGGACAAATCAAAGGGATTCTTAGGTGAGGTCTCTGGTGTACAGCAGTTTTATTTACTTTAACAACATAACACGCTTCCTTTGCATGTATGTTCTCACTGATGATTCCAGAATGCCTCTGAAGTATGTCACTTGCTGATACATTCATAAAATCACAGAATCATAGAAAGGTTTGAGTTGGAAGTTACCTCTAAAGGTTATCTACTCCACCCTCCTTTGCAATGAGCGGGGACATCTTCAACATTGGTTCTCATGTGTCATGGCCAGCCTCTGGTCAGTTTTTTCTCTCTTGAGTTGCTCTAGTCAACAGCATGATCCTTCCCAGATGAGTCTTATCCCTCTGAAGGAGTGAAGATTTGCACTATTACCTGCATTGTTCACTAAATGTCCATAAGAGTGCCAATGTTCTCCATTAAAAACTCAAGCAGTAGCTGCAAATCAAGGATAAGAAGGGTACGCAGAGAAAGGAGTCAGGATAGAATCTACAAGTTCCATGCTGAAAATGTGTTAGTGCCCCATCTAGCCTGGAGTCAGCAGGACTCGACAACAATTTGTTTACACAAAATTCTGTGCTGCAAGAAACAAGAGTGACAAGAACATCTACCTTAGTTAGAAAATCTGCAGTGGACCTTCTTTAGAGTCTTTTTTTCTGCCCTTATTTTCTGGATGGTGGAAAGGATTGAAGATCTACAACACAATTGCATTGTCACTACAAATACCAAGTGTTATTAGCAATGAGTCTTACTCTGAATTCCCATGTTTGAAATTCTGGGCTGGTTTTCTTCTCACTATCCTTACATATCTAAGTCTTTGTGCAAACTTGGTGAAGAATATAAAATACATTTGAAACCCAGGATTCATCCAACTGGAAACTAACAGAACTGCAACTCATGTGAGATTTGGGAGATCCTTTTTTCCAGAAAGGAGACAAATATTCAGCAGAGCAAAACACATTTTTGTTATCAAAGCAAGGTAGTTTAGTCTATATGCCCATGTGTGTATGTCGCTTGAAATTATAGGTGAGCCAAATTACCCATAAATAATCTGGCTGGTCAGTGAACCACAGGGGCTGGCACTTCCTGGATGCCATGAGCATTTTCCCATTCACTTCACTTTCATTTTATTTAAAATAAACTACTTGATATCTAAAACGACTGAGGTTATTGCAGATGAAAAAAAAAAATACACTTAGAGTGTAAAGTCTTGTGCCTATTATTATTATTTGTATCAGCCTGTAAAAGGACATGTTCTGATTGATATAAATTATTATGACACACAGGAAAAAAAAGGTATTAGAAATTGAGCAAGGTGCATTGTTGCTGATTGTTCACCCATTACTCTAATACATCCAACAAACACGTCGTCCTGATATAATACTTTTAAGCCTGATATAATTCTATTGATATCAGTGTGAAATTTTTTATTTCTGTGGCTGTTGAATCAGACCTTAATGAAATTGTAAAAGCTCCCCATTTATTTAAAATATGCTCAGAAGCAAATCAAAGCAAGAGGCTTCCCTAAACCCATTACAAAAGGCCTTATAAGCAGCACAGATGAAGTCAAAACTCTGCACAGCCACTTCCCTTTGTGGTCTCTAATAATAATATATTTGTGAATAATCCGTAATTAAATGAGAAGAGCATAACATTAATTATTTCACTAGATTGTTAATCAGCAGGGTATTCTATGCCCCTCTCTTCCTAGTAGCTAACCTGTCAGGGTCTAATAATTGTTGCCATGAACGGGGTTGGGTTAACGTCCCCAAGGAATGCCAATTCTCTTGTTCCATTAGTGAGAGCACATATAGATCATTTTCAGTACTAATCTAGGGCTAAAATCAATTATGTCTCTTGTATTTAAAAATTAAATTGACTCACCATGGGAGTAGGATAAAGGGAAAAAATACATTCCTCCTATTATGTGTAATTACAATTGTAAAACATTTTCCTTCGAAATGTAATTGCTGCCTATAGAGACTAAAGCTGGAGAGCTTAAACTGTTTAGCTGACACATTCAGTTGTCTTTCAGGTTTTTCCTTTGGATTATTTAACGTGTTGAAACATTCTTATAGACTTCTTGACTTTTAAAGGCTCTCAGAAACAGCTCAGGGTTTAAGAAAAACAAAAAGAAGACTGCACAATGAATTAATTCTATCATCTTATTAAAAATGTGATGAGAGTAATTTATTCTTATATATATTCTTACTCTTTCAGGAAGAAAAATGATCAACTACCCATAGCCTAAGAGTTTCCATTTTCCCAAATACTGTATAGCTTGCTGCCTCTGTCTGGCTTTTCTTTTCATTATTGGGTTCTTATGAGACCTTCAAGAGTAGTTAATCAAAGCTATGCAATATGTATGACCTGCCACTCAGGGACAAGGCTTTGAAGGTCACCAGAGAGTGTAACATTGGTCCTTTCCTCTGCTGGGCAGGAACACAGTGAAGATCATATCGTTCTACAGGATGGTCATGTAAGATATTGCTCAGATACTCAAGTCTGGGGTCAGGCTGCAATCCTACAACACTCTTTGTCACCAATTTTTGATTTTCTGCAGTGTGTCTTGTTGGCCATTAGTAGCATGTCTGCACATCCACCAATTATATATGCTACAGAATTCGTTTTATGTAGCATAAGAAACTGCTGATAAGGAAACTTGTCTTCCTGTTTACAAATATATATAGATCTCTGAAAGAATCTTGAGTAGCAACAGTACAGAAATAACCTGCATCACTCGCCATGCTAATCACATCCTGATCTTATAAAAGACTTGTACAATATCTGTACCTTCCCCAAACTGGTTGAAAACCAGTAATATGCTTTTGAGGGGAACAGTAACCCCATTTTCAAGGACAATTTTCAAGCTCCCATTGTTTTTTGCCAGCTTTAAAACCCTAAAACCCCTAGATGAATAAGATGAATTGTTTGCAGGAGTACACTCAACAAATGTGTGTATTTTACATTTTGTTTCTTATTGTATTATTCATCAAGCCTAGTTATATGCATATTATGGATATGAAGGGCTTTCTATACAGTTGCAGGGATGATGGCTTCTGGACAGCCTATTATTCATGTAGTTTATTTGCCATGTTTAAAAGTAACCTCTGACCTGTGGATTCTATAACGATTGATTAGTCATTTATTAAGACATCTAACAATCCATTATTCATCTTCCATAAATTATTTATAAATGTGCTTCTTATTTGATGCATGACTGCTATATTTAGAGTACATAAATAAGTTAGGAAAAGCTAACTCCTGCAGTGTCCTAGCATTGATAAAGATTGTATCAATAACTGAGTGCCAATCCAAAGGGAATTTGTTCAAATTAATATTTAGTATTAAAACAATGAAAAATTCCACCTCGTCCCTTGCAAGCCAACCAGGCAACTTATTATAAATCAGTTTTTAAAATATGGAAGTCCATCATCTCTATCACCCTGAGTGGAAATAAGCACTAACCTTTGATTTGTGTGAAATTAATTCTCTGTTTTCCAGGTAGTGGCAAATTCTATTTCCTCACAAATTTTCTACACAGACATGGCAAGGTATTTACATTTTTCATAGCTGTGTGAAAAGGGTGAACTGAATCACAAGCATGCTGAAAATCCATGGGTGGTTTGACTTCAGCATGGTTTAATAAACTCAATTTTTTGAGGCTCATGAAGGATTAATGAATGTGAGATGGAAATGGTTGTACCAGTGGGAAGCCAACAAACTTCCCGGCGTTCATCTAATTTCTGTCCTGTCTTGTCCTGTCTTATCTTACCTTATTCTGATTCATCATGTAGTGCCTGCATCAGAAAACTGACTTTATGTATTTTCCTGAGTTTTATTCATACCATGTCAGGTAAAAAGAAAAAATCCAGTATTTTTTTGTTAATTTCTGTTTGATAAAAATATACCCGTTCCCATGTCACTTTTCAGAGCAGAGTAAGTCTAAGATCCAAGAAGCAGTCTTTGCACTTGAAGAAACAGCGTGGTGGGTACTGGTTTTTCTGAGGTCATTGTTTAAACTAGTACTGGAATAAAGAGGTTGTGAAGTACTGGCACTGCTCTTAGATAATGTGGGACAGACCTTGAGATATCCCAAAGGTGAAGATGAGAGCACTGAACTATGTTGTATATTGTGTGACAAGCCCACACAGGGAATGTGGTGGACTCACAGTTCTGATCTAACTGGAATCACTCAAAAAAATTTAGACAACTGGACACAGTGCAATCATTTATTTCAGCTTAGGAGTAATTTACAAGAGTATGAAGTGATAGGACAAGGGGAAATGGCTTCAAACTGACAGAGAGTAGGTTTAGATTGGATATTGGGAAGAAATTCTTCCCTGTGAGGGTGGTGAGGCCCTGGTGCAGGTTTCCCACAGAAGCTGTGGCTGCCCCCTGTCTGGAAGTGTTCCAGGCCAGACTGGGCAGGGCTCAGAACACCATGGGATGGTGGAAGATGTCCCTGCCCATGGCAGGGGGTTGGAATGAGATGGCTTCTAAGGTCCCTTCTAGCCATAACCTTTCTATGATTTTATGAAGACTTATTCTGAATTTTCATAACTGGAAAGTGACAGAGGTGTTTCAAAGCCCAGGAGAAATCAGCAAGCATCATCGTTGCTTGAAAAAATCTACATTTTACACCAGGTAGATATTACGAGGCACAAAAGAACTGCATTTTGTGCTACATTCTTTTGCTGCCTGTGACCATTAATGAGATACAACTTCTTAAAAATCAGGAGGAACAGAGAAGAGCCCAAATATAAAAAGGCAGTGAAAAGAGATATCCTCTCTTCCTTCACCCAGGGATGACCAGTCTGTTTCAAGTCTGACCTAGCTGGGCTTGTGAGACAATGGGGGATATTGCAGTGCCTCCACATCCTCTGCAGATAATCATCACTCTCCATTACTGTCAATATGCAGGTGCCAAAATAGATATTACACAAATATAAGCTTTTGAAATGCAGGCAGGCAGACAGTACGAGTATGACACTCTCTGTCAGCAGGAAGCCATTTTAGAACTCGCACAGTTTAAACAATTACTTCAAATCCCTTCTTGCTATAACTGGTGTACAGAAGAAAGAAAGAGAAAGAGTCAGTGTACCTGGGTGTCTTTCACGGATTATTTCCTTTTGCTCACCCTCACCAAAGAAATAAGAAGCAACATGTTCCAGTGACATCTGACTCCTTCACTATCTTTAAATGCTTCCTCAGACAATATATTATTGTGTTTGTAACATCTTCCCTGTGGTTCCCACAGCAGCTTCAAAAACACTGTGGTTTGTTGACAAAACAAATGAGGCTGAGACATTGTGATGAAGGACACTCTTCCCCAGAGTTTTCATCCAGAAAGGATCACTGCAGTAGCCATAGATGAGCTGTTTAAAGCAGAGGCAGAGGGAAGATAAGAAAGCTGGGCAATTTGATCGGCTGTACACTGGGACTCAGAATCTTGTTTGACTGCAAAATATCTAATTGACCTTGAAGCTGAAACAACTTGTCAGGGGATCTGTTGCTTCAATTGCTCTCTGTCAGCTCCTCAGCTAGCTGTTTCTCCCTTTCAGATTCCATCTAAAAAAACCCCAGGCTGGTGGAAATATGATAGCACCAGGCCAGGGCGAGAAGGACTGCATATTCAGACGGGAGGAAAGTGTATTCACAGTATTTACATTGATTTGTGCATTGCCTTTTATGCAAAATCTAGTCACAGCTACTCAATCAAAAGATATGCAAAACCTGAAAAAAAGGTTAAAAAAAACCTCAAAAGAAATGGTGAGGCAAAAGGTGGTCAGGCCTAATGCGTGTGGATTAAAATAAATACGCAATTAATACAAAGACATTTATGATTATGGAACAATGCACAAAGCTAGAGGTAATTTCAGTTAGCTTTGGGACAGAATCTGAGGAGTTATTCACAATATATAATATACTAATGTGTGGATTATTTCGATTTCATGAGATTTTTGTGAGATTATGTATGTATATGGCTGCTGGGTACTTCAGGTGGCTCCTCTCATTGTTGCAAAAATAGGAATATTTGTATGTCACTCCTGTGGTCTGAGGAGCCCACTTGTTTTAACACTCTGCAATTCTTCTTACCCTGGCCCAAGATTTTAACACAGGAAATTAAAAAATTTCCAAGATGTTCTCTTCTATGGCATTTTCATCTTCACTGATACAGGTTTCGTTAACTCTCATTTTAACTTTTTTGCTGAAATTTTGTGTTGACCTACCTGTCAGAGATGTCAAGAATACATAATTTCTTCTTCCTCAGCAGCAGTCTCAGGAAGACTGAGGAAGACTGTGTAGACCACTATCAGCAGCACCCCCAGGATATCTTTTCTAGACTAAACAACCTGAATCCCTTCAATCCCTCTGCTTAAGTCATTTTTCCAGACCCCTCTGACCTCCCTTCCTAATGATGTTTTCTGAATACCTAGACCACACTTTTCTTGAAGTGATATGTTCAGAATTGCTTAAGAGCCTGGAGATAGTAGAAGACATTCTATCAATATTAATATTGTTTAATTTTGATCATTACAAAGTACCCTTATGACATAAAGAATTGATTAACCTACTCCAGAGAAGTTATTTTATCCTGCCCCAAAACCAAGGAAGCTGCACAATGTCAAGCATCTCTTTCAACAGCAGAATTTAGTTTAACTTCACCAGATTGAAATAAAGCAAATCCATCCACTAAGGTGTTCCTTCAAATCTGTTTAAAGTTTTTAAGTGGCACTACCTCACAGTGAAGTGTCAAATTGCCCTTAGTGACAGTATGAAGAATGCAGTGGACTTAAGTAGCCAACCTTCAAATGTTTGAACAGCAGTAAGGTGAGATTTACCTTCAGTCACTGCTTTTATATTTTTTCAGTTGCAGAGTAGTAGAAAATATCTGGACACTTCCATGCACCAAAACAAATTTTCTTCCCTAATCCCCATCATTTGGTTTTCTCTGATATTTTTCCAAGAAACTCCAAGAGATGAAACTCATGTTTAAGTTACTCTATCTTAATTTTTACCACACATCCTCTGAGCCACAATCCATCCTCTGAGCAACTTGGTCTAGTTGAAAGTGTCTCTGTCCATGACAGGAGGGTTGGAATGAGATAATCTTTAATGTCCCTTCTAACCCAAGTCATTCTATGATTCTGTGACTATATGACGATACACTTAACTGCAGCACATAATAGGTAATTTGATTTACCACATAGAGGAAGGAGTTAATCACAGGTGAAGAACTTCAAATTTATTGGTGTTAAAACCTGCATAAAAGGTATAGGCAACAAGTTTAAATTACAGAATGAGGATTCCTTAAACTTAAGCGACTTTGTCAAAAGTAATTCTTCCCCAGTGGTTTTGATTGTTCTGAGGAAACAGCTAAAAGATAACGGTCTACCAATTAGCAAATTAATTTTGGTAATAAAAGTGGTTTGGTATTAGTGGTTAGTCACAATAACTCCCACTTAATAATGTCATTGCTGTGACATATTTTTGTATTAAATTCAGATACCATCAAAGGGAACATGGTCACCTACTTTTTTCTCATTAGGGCAAATTGTGGAGGCAGTCAGGGCAATATAACCTCTGAAAGCTAGTACAGTTTTCTAGACTAAACAGGGTGTCTGCCACCTAATCCTTACATGATCTCTTTTCAAACAGATATGAGAAAGAGACTGCACCATATATTATGTTAAGAAAATTACTTTTGAGGAGAGAGAATTGGATGGAAAGAATAAGAAAACATCTTTCTCCAGCTGAAAGTAGTTCAAGAGAGTTCCTTTGGGATGTCTAACCACCTATCTCCAGATATGATTTTTCAGGTTTCCCTTTTGAAAATTCGATTCGTCAAAGATGTCCAACAACATATGATTAATGACCTACAAGTTTAAAGTTGTCTGATGGATCTTCAACCTTTAAAAAGGCGTGGAAGGAAGAGATAACACCCACCATTTCTCTCCTGCCCTGCTCTGCTCTGGCAGCCGATGTTGGACCAGAAAGCAATTGCATTTGAAGAATATTGGTTCTTTTAAGGAGCTTTTAAGGGGAATCTTACCAGAATGTTAAATTGTTCATGGTCTAGTATGACCACTAGTTCAGCACTGTATGTGTCTTATAAGAAATAAGCAGCATGAGTGTGGCATTTCTAAAAAAAATCCCTTCAGGAGCAGAGTTTTACTGTTCCAGTAGTGGAATAGAAACCAGTGCTGGCCATGGAGCATCACAGTTGCAGATTTGGGAGTCAAAGCTTCTACTACATGCCTGTGATCTTTTAAAGGTGTAACTGCACTGCAAAAGGTACACTTTGCCTCTGAAAGCCACAGAGACCCTCTTCAACATAAGGTCTGATGAGATTTCTGTGTGCAAATTAAAGCACAAAAGTTATACAAAGGGACCAAAAGACTTTGGAAATATAAGCAGGAAAGAATGAAATGAGATTCAGCCCAGAAGAGTGGAAAAAGCCTATCATCTAATTCCTCTGGAGAGAGGTGTGTAAAGAGGTAATCTGAAGCAGACATTTGGCAAGTGGAAGATGTGATATTTAGGATGCAACAGTGAAGGAAACCTGTGGGGTGACAATGAGCTATTTCTCTGGCAGTAAAAGACAGGCAAAGGGAATAGCAGAGTGTGAATATGCTTTTGGGGAGTGCTTCAAGGGAACATGACATCATGGCTCAGAGAGGAGGCATAAGTAGTGTCACTCAGCCCTGCTGGAATTATAATGGTCCAAAGATATTGTTACAATAAAAAGAATGAGGACAAATAATTGTTTTAAGAAAAAAAAAATATTGAAAAGCAGAAAGTGACTGGGAGAGAAGTGTATGATCACACAATCAAGAAGCAAGAGGGGGAATAATAATTGTCAGCACAGTGTGGAAATCTGCTAATACTGTGAAGGAAGGAGAATTATTAAGGATGGTCTAGGGGGGCTAGGCAGGAGAAATAGAAGAAACTAAGCAGAGGAAAAAAAAATGAGGCTGAATGAAGCAATTAACAGTTCTTAATAGAGAAGTCTATTAGACGAAGAAATGTTCTCCTAAGAGACACAGCTGTAAGCTCTTCAGTGCAGGCACCATGACTGCTTGTATGTTTGCACTGCACCCAGCACAGCTGGGATCCTGATCTTTATTTGATCCTGTGGGTTCTGCAGCAATAGAAATACAATACTTACACACAGTGTAATAATTACACACAGTGGTACAGCCGTAGGGGACACACTGAGGCTGAGCTCTCCTCTTAGCTACACTCAGCTGAGGTCAATGGGATTGTTTGGATACAGGCTGGTGGTGCTAACAGGACAATTCGTCCTGGTTCATCTGTAAAGATAGAATATGTGTGGTTTCTGCCCCAAAATCTACCTACTTATTTTTTGGTTGTAGAGCCACGCAGGCTGGACATTGTCCAGTTACACAATGAAGAATGTTTCATGGCCAAAGAACTCATGTGGTAGGGCTCCCGGGCAGATGTGCAGAGCCAGGGGCTGGAATGCCAGCAAGTGTTTCTTCAGAGCAACAAAATTTCCTACAAGCTGCAAAGCAGAAATCTGCTGCTTCAGGACTGAGAGGATACAGCCTTTCTTCCCCAGCACTTGCATTTCAACTGCAACATTGCCCAGTGTCTGATTCTTTGTCCAACAGACAAGAGGGAATTAAGGGAGCAGATCCCGAGGAAGGTCCTTTCACTCCTGCAGAAACAATGGCCTAGAGGCCATGCAGACAAGGCACCCTGGCAGTGCAGTAGCCTGGGAGCAGGGGGCTGGAGACATTTCTGTGGTAGGTTACATGGAGATGACAGCCTGCACTGACAAGAACATGGTACTTTTCTCTCTAAAGTGCTGCCTTGTTTTTCTCTGGATGCATTATGATTGTTGTTATTATTATTATTATTACTGTTTTAATGGCTTAAAGCTAAGAAGAACTTGGGCTTGTCAGAAAACTGAGCAATTGATGAAATAGCAGTTGATGACAGCAGTCCAATTCTAATAATTTCCTGTCTTACTTTGCTGGTACTGGGGTGTACTTTAGAGAAATGACTGAAATAAGTGATGCATTTTCAGTCAGCTTTATCCCTGACTCTTGTGCATCTGAGAAAGACCTAGCAGTGGGTTTGGCAGATAAAGTGAAAAGCAAGTCAGGAACTACAATTATGAAATGCAGAAAGTCAATTTGAATGTCAACAGGAAAGGCATGGGATGTAAGCTTTAAAGAGCTCCACTTTGAGAAAATGAGGGCACCACATTGTGTATCCCTGACTAACTGCTCACGTTTCAAGCTGTAGAAGAATGCCACATTTGGATGTTTTTTTATTTCACATTGATTTTTGTTATTTTAGGCCACAGGATTCCCCAAGCTTCTTGCTGATGCTACAGAAGTCAGAAGCAAAGGCTGCCCAAAACCATGAGTTCTGTGAACATCCAAATTTTATCACGTAAGTTTTCTAATTTGTATGAAAAAAACCCTGCATTCTGTCACTATTAGAGGGGAGAAAGTCCGATGACAATATAATATTACATAATACTAAAATTTGATTTAAGGGGAAGTTACTGGGCAGAAATGAAAGGAGAATTGTTATCTTACTTTTTGAGGCTGTAAAAGCAGAGAGTGGAGAGATGAAGTAACCTGCCTGGATTATAGGAGCCATGGGACACCGCTACAACTTGGCTTCACTCTTTTTGATAAATGACCAGAAAGAAAAGAAAAAAATAATGAGCAACAAATGGCGTTAAAATAGATCACTAAACCCACTGAAGTTCTCTGTATCTCATTTAGCTCAAATAATGTTGTGATACTGGAGAGATGTATCATACATAATGATCTGCCTTAGGAGGAAGCAGATGCATACAGGTCATTGATTAAACACAGTGGTTTTTGTCACTAATGCTGAAACCAATACCAAAGTGACCACCTTCATTCCTGACTCAGAGACAATGCTCTGGCGCCTGGGTTTTCAAACCAGTTGCCATGTGACCATAAATAAGCAGTTTATGTGGGTTTTTTTGTCTCTACTTACCTGTATGTCCCACAAATACCCTTCTCCTGCAGTGCTGCCACTCAGTAACTTCCAAGCTCTGCTTTCCTTCCTGACATCAGCCCTGTGTTTCCATCATTTCCTCTCACTGCCTGCACAAAACAGACACTGTCGAGGCATGATTCATCCACATTTGAGATGTCTGTTTTAGGATGGGGTGAATCATGCTTGCTTCTTTCCATTGACTATAAAGGGAGACAAGGGTGACTAAACGAGATGTAGATGTCTGTAGTGCAGACATCTAACATTAAATGAGATGAATGCCACTCTCAGAGCCAGCTCATGTCTGACAGAAATGGTGACAGCCAGCTGGGTCCACCAGAGCTTTGTCTCTGGCACAGCACTACGTGAAAGAAAACTGCTTCCAAGGCTATTTCAAGACCAGATAACCCTCTTCTCACGGTGCTCAGAGCCCAAGTTAATTAACACAGAGGACACAAGCCAGCTCCATGCAGAACCAGGGTATCTCTGCATGTTTCTCGTGAATTAGGTAGTTCTGGGGAGTTTGGTACAGGCACAAGGCATAGTGACTCAGGTTTAACATCATCTTTGTGCTCAACCATTGCACTGACCTTGCTGTGCTTGAGCTGGCTCCATGCAGAGATTCTCGTGGATGTCTTTCCAAGTTTTAAAGCAGCAGCGATGCTCGATGCATTTCCACAGCAAATCGTCTATGAAGTAACACTTGCTTCTTGAATCTGTAGAAAATTGATGGAACCATGCTTTGTGACAAGCAGCTGAAGTCTGGAGGCCTTAATGCTTTTAGTGCCTTTTTTCTGTGTTATTTATTTATATTATGACAGACCTTACTATTTGAAATAAGTGTCTGAATAGACTGAATGGTCAGTTTTATAGCCATTCCACTGCAGAGAGAGAAGTACCATGGCTAGTTCAGCTAGTCACAACCATCATATTACTTTCTACATGAAACCCAAGAAAACTTGAAGTAGATCCTTTGGGTCTGGAATAAAATCACTGAAATTGTGCCATGACTGAGAAATGGTCACATTTGATCTCTTCTTAGGGTCCATAGACTCGTTAGCTGGAGTAAAGGCTGGCAAAACATGATGGAAATGACCACAGCCTAGTTTTCCTAATTGTGTAGTTGCTGGGATAGTGGCTTTTCCATCTTGCATGTACATTATTTAGGGCTGAAAGTGTGCAAGCTGAACTCTCAGGGATGCCAGAACATCACTGAATTGTCTAAAAGCAAATACTGCCTCCATTTCCAGAGTACATCATCTGGTTCCTGAAATTCTCTCTGCCATTACACCTCATCTTAATCAAGCTTTTGAGGGAATTGAAAAATCCATAGATAAAATTTAGAAGGAAAAAAAGTCCAACACCATACATTAAAAAAAAATCCAATTCATGGCAAATACATACCCTTATTCTCAGCAACAGTAAATGACATTTTTTAAGAATGACATTTTGGATGCTGTTTACCTCCATACTTTTGAACAATGTTACTGCTCAAGCATATAACTTGCCTAAGATTGAACAGTGAATTTTGAATATGTGATAGAACTAAAATCCTATCTGTGTATTTGGTTCTGAAAAATATTAGTTGTACCATAAATGTGTCAAGAAATTTACCAAAAAAAAGCATGAATAATGTTTCACTTTTTGTGACATTTTGTATGAATCAGTAATTGAAAACCCCAAACTTATGAAGTTTAATTTTCTTGGGTATTTGACTGCTAAGCAAACTTGGAGGGGATTGGTCAGCCAAGATACATCCCCTGTCCTCCACCCCTTATTTGTTTAGCTTGTGAACAAAATCTGAGTCAATTTATGTTTTCGATGAAAATATGAGAATAAATATTTTATTTCTACAGACAACTCTGTCTTAGGTTAAACACATTTTTCACCAAAGGCAACATTTCAAGTGAAAATGTACTCAGAATAAATGTGTTGTTACACAGAGTTAAGTCTGAGCGCAGCGAAGATGAATGATTGCTTGTGCAGGGTGATGGGAAGAGCTGGAAGATCAACAAGGAGAGCAGAACAGCAATTGATGGAAGCGATGACTAAACCAGTCTTATTTCTAGCAATAGAGGTAGAGGGAAAAGCAAAGACACATTTAGGAGATATTAAACAGACATAAGTGACAGGATTTGGAGTCTGAATGTGGAGTTCTTCCGTAAGAACAAGCCGGCTTCTGAATTAAGCCATCCATCAGTGTGGTGTCTTCATAAGGAAATGGAGCAAAAGCTGCTTCATATGCATCTTCCCACTAACAAAATTATAGATCATTAAAACCCAGGAAACAGATTGTCGGCTGACAGATCAGTTACGAGGAGAGTTTCCAACAACACTGACTATGGTCAAGGAAAGAATTAAAACATGTGCTAAAGTTCATCCATCCATCAGAGAAACAGAACTAAATAACCTCAGTGTGAGAGTAACTCAGTAGCTCCAAAGTTTTAATATATTTATTCTCTCCATTGTGCAGTTGACAGTGCCATCCATTATCCCTGATTTACAGGAGGGAACTTAAACACATTTAGAGTAGGTTTCTAATTCCTGTGGAGTTCTTTTCTTTTGAGGATCTGGGGCTAAAGATCTGGACAGAGCAGTGAAGCATGGTACAAGAGAGACCTGAATCAACGGCCAGCTCAGCCTGCTTCTGAGCAGGGCTTGTTACTGTGGGCACCTAATGCTGTGGGGATGCTGCCAGCCCTGAAACAGAGCATCCTGGAGAATTGTGGGGTCATTTTTCTCATGGACACCCCAGATCAGAATAATTTGAGCTGGAGAGAAATGGCATCCACAGAGTAGATTTAAATATCTTTGCGCTGGTCACCCATCAATTCCCCAGAACGCAGCAAGACTGAATGCAGCTTTATGGTTGCCCAATATCAAAAGACAAAACTCTTGCAACAGTGTTGAAATAGTAAGATGAAAAGCAGGTCCTTATTGAGAGCTTCCGGGTGCGCCCATGGGGGTTACGGGCACACCTGGTGTCATGCATAAAACTAGGATATTGGCTTTTGCATACAGTGATCAAATTGAAAGTTGTTAAAATTATTAATTTAGTTAATTGATGAAGTACCCTGGTAATTAGAATATTTTCAGGTTGTTCTCCATTGGGTCTTCCCTGTTCAATTAAAGTTCCCCAGTTCTAAGTTGTACCCTAAAGTGGAAAAATACCTTGCTTGAGCAATATTCAAGTTTAGTGATTGTTGACTTGAGACTAAAGAGACAACAAGTTTTTCTAAGTATTTTAATCCAAATTATGACAGTTTTAATTGTGTTTAAGTGGTTCCTGAAGCTGAAAAATGTTGTGGTTTATGTCCTCTACTGTTTTACTGTTGTGCATTACCCTTGAGTGCAAACCAGAGTTAAACAAGTTGCATTTTTATTTGCAAACCTTATGACTTCTGCTAAATTAGTCTCTCAATCTAGCTACACTTTAAACGAAGATCCCCAACCCCCTTGCTCATAGGACTATTTTTAGATGCTAGCCCTTAAACTGCAACTGGGCTCCATGACAACGATGAATTTTAATGAGGACTTTTCCCACCTATGGGACAAGTGACACCACCCTCCCACCAGACAACGAGCCATTGGACGACAGATCTTACCTCATTTTAAAGTTTACCAATCACACTATGCTGTAGAGGCGGGACAGTGGGCAGTCTGGGGAGGAGCAAGTGGGGTATGAAAACTCGTGCGCAGGCTGAGGAGCTGCCTTTTGCCTCTGGCTAGCCGGGAGCAAATCCTGGAGCTGTGGTATTTGGGGCAGATCTCTCTTTACAGACTAACTTAAGCTAACTGGCCTTAGACTAGCTAAGACCAGCCACAGTGCCGCCGGTCTCTGCCCTGGGCTCAAGCCGTTCAGGCTGCAAGTGTCTCTTATCGCTGTGTTCCCAGCTTATTATTTTTCTTTAAGAATTTTTATTTAATTGAATCCCTAATTTTTCTTTGTCAATAAATTACCTTTTCTTTTAATCAAAGATGAGAGTTGCCTCATTTTTGACACCTGGCATCATATTTCTACAATTTTTATAAGTTTAACAAATTAGCATATGTAACAAATATTGTCCAATTAGACGAGCAGTTGGTTCAGTAATTTTCCTCCGGCTACTGCCCCATTGGAGTTGGTCCAGGGGCTTCTTTGCCCCATTTCTTGTTGTGTCTCCTCTGATTCTGTTTGGAAAACAAAGTGTCTGTTGTGGAGGTCCTGTTCTTGAAAATAAGACTAAACAGTATTTCAGGAATGTGTTAGAAGGTTAGCTTGTTATTCTAAAATCTAAGAGAAAAGGTAGGAAAAATAACAGGAGCTAGATAGCCATGTATGAACAGTTTACAAAGCTACAAATACATGAAAAATGTATAGAAAGCAGAAATCTTTAGACATCATTATGACTTCAATGCTATTATCCTAATGGATGGATGACCTGTGTCTAAGGATAGATAGTGCCTTTGGCTTTGATTGGCTTATCCGTATCTGTGATCAGAGATGGATACGACCATATTGGCTTATCCATATCTATGATCAGATAACTGGGACTGAGACATGGAATCATGGAATACACTGAGTTGGAAGGGACCCACATGGATCACCAAGTTATTATGACAGATAAGGATTCCCGGGAAACTGAAAGAAAACTGAACAAAAATTGCTGAACTTCTAGAAATACGGCAAATTCAATGGCACTAAACAAAAACAAAACAAAACAAAACAAAACAGAAAAAAAAGGAAAATCTCCACATTTTCTCTTCTCCTTTCTTTAAAACTTGTGATTAACTCTAGACACAAACTCTAGAAAACCATTCCAGCTAACAACACATTAAACAGGAGTCAAACTTTACATTGCAGCCCTTAGTGATCAACAACTGACTTGAGCATTAATGAACTAACTTTTCCATTAGGTAACAGCCAATAGATTGCTGCACTCTTATATTGTCTCTGTGTTCCAATGTCCTAGTTTTCTCCAACTGCTAATTTAAAATGCTTTTCACTGTTGCAAAGAGTGTAGTTAACTGCTATAGAACAATTTTATTGCCCTAAAACAGTCATATATTTGCATTCATTACTATGAGTCTTAAAACCTATTACTGATATAAAAGACAGGATAACAGCATGAAGGGTTTGAAGGGCAGTAGATAATAGTCTGGAAAGGGCTCTGAAATGCCTGAAGTATCAGACATAAAATAGCAATGATAAACAAGCTCATTATTTGTTAGTGATGGTTATGCTGGAAGGAACATTTTTTATATTATTTTTCTCCTTTTTAAAGTTTTATGGAGAATATATTTCAGTCCTAAGCTGAGTATAAATTAAACATGTTTTACCCGGCTGTTCCGTTAAGAAATAGCAAGAACTAATGAGCTGTATAGTGGCAAAGCTGTTAAGGCAATCTGAAAGGACTCTATAGGGCAATCTATGAAGTATAAAAGAGAGAAATTTCCCCTCTCCATAGTCATTTACTCCTTCTCAGACATTTGGGTTGAGCTCAGCTCCACACCACCTTGAGCTATGTGTGATCAGCAGAGACAATCCTGTCTTGTCTCTTTGCCAGCCATAAAGGAAAAATATAACTGTAATGTGAAGGGACATTCCTTAAATAAAAAGTGGACTTCTAAATCCTTCTGTATGACAGCTTTTAGGTCAGTTTTCAGGGCCTGATTTTTAAAGTGCTGAGCAGATATTACTCTCAGAAGCTTTTCTTAAAGATAGAGGTGAGCTGCCCATCTTCTCCAGAAATCAAGACAGTGAGGGCATCTCACCTGTTGAGAAGCCTGTATTTAAAGGCAGTATTTCCCTTGAAGCACCTTGGCATGTATTCGTAGGTTTGACATCATGTTTGATAGTCAGACACACCTTCTTCTTCCTTGTCTGGAAATTTTCTTCCTCAAATATTAGCTGATTTGTTCTTTTTTTAGCAGCAACCACTCACAAAAGCTTGGGATTTTCACACAAACTGTTTTAAACATGAGAGACATCACAAAGAAGAGCTTGGAGGTGGTTGCAGTGCAGAATAGACATCTTCATTGCTTTCTTTACTGATCCCACTGTGAAAGGTTGAATTCTGCTCATTTTATTCTCTCTAGCAGTTAAGATTGAACAGTTATCTACTCTATTTCCTTTAACTGTTGCACAGCATTGCTTCTCAAATGATTGCAGCTTCAAAATCAAGAACTCAACCAGTCCTTACATATTCCCAGGTTTTGAAACTGTAAATGTTGAACAAACCCCAGCCTCTCAGCTCTCTCTGGGAAGAAGTTGAAAATACAAGTTTAGCAGAGCACCTCCCCTTGAAGGATTCTCTGTAGAGATGGGCAGAAGACTTTTGAATTGCTCACCTCGAGATTATATCCCAGGAGTTCTGCCATTACAAACCTAAATGGGACTGGGTGATTTATCAGGTGATTGCAAGGATGTACTCCACTTCTATTCCCTTCCTGAAACACGAAGAAAAAGCTCACATTCTGTCTGTATGTGTATGTCTCTGTGTGTGTGTGTGTGTGTGTGTGTGTGTGTGTGTGTGTGTGTGTGTGTGTGGCTGGTTTTTCAATCTGAAGTATTTGATTAATCCCCAAAGTTTCTATCATACCTAACACAATAGGATCCAGACTGCATAAAATTATTAGATAGGTACCACTGCATTTTCTCTTCATCATCATTATCATTGTCATTATGATCATTCATATTACTGTTGTTGCAGCTGTAATTGTCATTAAAGCATCCTTGTTCCAAAACAAAGTTCTATCAGTATAAAAACTTTATTAAGAAAGGATAAATATGTGCTTAGTTGGTGCTTGACCTAAATTTTAGACTCTATTTATAATTGAAGAGAAATTCACCTGGCCTGGTTTATACGTCCACTTGATAAGATGAATTTGTCCCTAACAGGTTTGGAGACAGCAGTCTCCACTGTAGGTGTTTCTACTGGATGACACCACCAGTTTTAGGGGATTGTCTGTTTCCAAAGCACTCAGGCACCTCTTTTTTTTTAAACCCCAAGTACAACACACCCAAGAAGGTTTTTATAGTATTAGCAGGATGCAGAAACCTATTCCACTCTGGTTTTGGTTTCATAAACTGCATCTCCTATATTATTAGGCTGTCACCAAAAAGCCCTGTGAATCTGCAGTTCTACAATCAGCAATGAGGAAAGAAAATTATGAAGGGCCTTCCTCTCCCATTGAAAGAATAGCCATGCAGTGGAGGTGATTGTGAATTGTGGTGAAAGAGAGTAGACAGGTAGAAAAATAACAAGAGTGAAGAAAACGTAAAAAAGAAAGGAAAAAAGGGAAAAGAAAGAGAAAGAGAAAGAGAAAGAGAAAGAGAAAGAGAAAGAGAAAGAGAAAGAGAAAGAGAAAGAGAAAGAGAGAGAAAGAGAGAAAAAGGGAAAAAGGGAAAAGAAAGTAATAAAAGTAAAAGAGGAAAAAGAAAAAGAAATTGCTGTGTTGAGTTTCCCAGGTAGTTTTTATTCAGCTGTGCTGAAGCCTCTGAACCCACCAATCTGCATTGTATTTTGGAGACCTGGGAGGTTGCTTTGGCTTTATACACATGTCAAGACTGTTTTTAAAATCATTGACAGGACAAAAGAAAGCTAATTAAATACAGGTAGAGTAGAAAAAAATACAGCACAAAGCTTCCATAAATATTATTCAAAGTTTGTATTACTGTGATATTGCAGTCACTGGGGCATTTCTGTTTTCTTCAGACCTAGCACTGATTTGTTTTAATTTTTTTAAACTGAAACCTGGTTTTGTTCTTACATGAGGTGAAAGAAACACCAGCTGTGAATGGCATGTGTGAAACACCACAATTTTAATAGAAGCAGAGGTGGCCTCAGGTGAGTCTTCAGCTGATCTTTTTGTGTTTATCAATCTCACTGTAGTAATGATCATGTTCAAATCATTACCTGACTCCTTTAAGAGGACAAAGTGTGATATTCAAACATTCCTGAAGAATCAGTCAGGCTCTCCAGCCAGGGTAGCAGGGGTTAAAGCGTGTGGGATGTAGTCATGCTATGAAACGTGGTGGGACTGAGGCTAACACAGTCATAGATGGATCACCCAGCCTGCAAATGGTGATTCCTCGTAAATCATTATGAAAAATAGACTGACTCTGCCAGTTCATAAATTCAAGGCAAGTGTCTATTTCCATAAGGCCCAAGCAGACAGGCAGCGTGAGGGATGCAAACATGCCACCACCACATGCAGTAGTTAATGTGTTAGCATTTTAACAAATTGAGCCACTTCACTGGCCTATTTATCAGTTCAAGCTATTTAGAAATGTTGCTACCATATGTTGTCCATTGAAATGAATGCTAAACACTGCATTTATAAATGGTAATTTGTGACTCATAAACGTCTCAGCTATTAGAGTCATTCTGCCACTGTGAATGGAATTGATAGCAGTTTCTGCACTTCATGTTTTGGTTTTTTTTCACTCCCCTCATTTCAGGAATATCGTTGATATTAAAGCTTTAGTGCCTCATAGAGGATGTTATTTAAAAGATTGAGTGTATCAGAGAGAGGTTATTTTTGTGTGCTATCCGCCCTATAAATTGATTTCAGCTTTTGAATAAGCTTCTGGGACTAAATATTATAAAAACGTCCTCTGGAGTATGAGAAGTAATCACTTTTCAGTTATAATAAACCTGGTTTAAAAAACAAATAAGGCCTTTTTTATCTTCCTTACAAAGCCTTTTCCCAATCTATATTTGGGAAATATCTACCTTGGTGTAGAGTAGATGAGCATGAAGTTACATCCTCTCAAATCCCCCGCACGACAAAGTGCAAGTGCTCAAGCAGATTTGATGTTACTTAGCCTTGAAATTAATTTTTGGTGAAGATTTTTGACCGGATATTTTAAATATACATTATGAAAATATAATCTATGTGTTTTCCTGTGAATGCTGTTTCCTAATGATAAAGAGCCTCATAGACAGTCTTATTGAAAAACTGAACTTGTCAGAAAGGGTCATTTTTACCAAGCAGGTTGATTGCAAGTCCAAGGTGCTTTTAAGGCTAGATTTTCAGAGAGCCTTTGGAGTGCCACTCCAAAGTGTAAATAATCTGTAAGTTTTACATCCAGAAGTTTGGTGAATATAATTTTCCATCATGAACAATGTTGTGACAGGTCTGTTCATTCTGTTCATCTCAGAGAGATCTTCACATGGCATGAATGTCTCTCAAGAGGGGACTAAAGAAGAAGCCTTATGAGTTAATTTAGACCAAATACTTGATTTTTAAGTAGTTCTAATTAGATAGATGGAATTTCCGCTCTGGAAAACACTATTTTGTGTTTCTTATGCTTCTGCACAAATATCCAAAGGCATCCAAGGAAACTAAGAAGGTCTAGAAGGACTATCTCAAAATGTATCAGCTGTCTGCAAATATAAATCTCATGCATGTGAACACAGATACACAGCTCACCACTCTTGCTGAAAACTTCCCCAGAATATAGAGGTGATTTCTGTGGAGCTGCCTGTGTTAACTAGACTGATGAAATATGTATCATTGTGAGTATGTCACCAGTCAGATTTGAGACACCCCTGATGAAGACACACTGCACTGATACAAACAGTTCTGTTTTAGTGCTCAAAGATGGATTTTGTGCAGAACGTAATCCCCAATCAACGTGAGCCAAGAAATAACAGTGCAAAGTCTCCAACCAGCATCTTAGTGTAGGAACATGCTTTACACCTTGGTGTTAAATGTGTTTTAGGGTTATTATCTATTTAAAAACTTCTAAAGAGCTATTCATGCAAGTCTTCATTTCTTTTCCTGGCTTAGTTACAATGGATAACAATAGATTTTACCTTTTATCTCCTTCCTGAGTATGGCCCATGTGACTAAAGACAACTCTTTTGGCCCACCATATTTTATTCTTCTGTGGAATAGAGATAATTCATCCTTCTCAGAGGGGTTGTAAAGGAGAAAAACCTATATTTGAGTGGGACATACCCAAATGGTATGACTGTGATGCTCAAGGCAAAGGATGGAAAGAAAATTATTCAACATGAAATAATCAGAATTTTAGGTCAGATACTAATCTCAGAAAGAACCTAGTTCTCAGCCTAAGGAGTTTGATAGTATTGTCTCAAAAAACACCTACCTCAGGATCTTGAAATCTCTTTTCATGTCTAGAATAATACCTTCAAGTAGCCTCTATTATTACAAAGAAATTAAAAAAGATCATATCTGTTCTTTGGGGTTGCAAGTACAGAGGATGTTGAAAAACAGGCTTCATTAAAAACAGGATGTATGGAACAGATAACATGAAAAGCAGCTATTAAATGGATTTGTTATCACTGGCAATAATACTAAATCATATTACAACAGTTACAAGGAAATGTCTTTGAAATATCTTCTGCAAATATTAATTCAATCTAAAAATTAAACCTCCGCAAACTAAAAAATATTTTATCAGTGGAATGTAAGGAAACAAAACGACTTGCTCGACATGCTGACATTCAGGAGGCAAAATCCAGAGCAGAAGGCAAGGCTGGAGCTCCCTCTTGCCCAATTTTAACAAGCATTTTGGGATATTATATGTTGAGCTTCTGGCTTGTGCTGTGAGTGTTATGGCTTTTACAGCTGACGTGGAGTCCTGTGTGGTCAGCAGATGAGTGAGAGTGTTGAAGGAAGTAGAATTGGTATCATGCAGTTTTATTTCCTCTTTTTAAGTGTTGTTAATTGTGCTATGAAAATGCTAGTTTGGGGTTGTTTCTTCAGTTTTTTGGGAAACCTTTGTGTTTCTACCCTCATATTAAAGTAAATAGATTTTTTGAGTTTCAACAGAAAAAAGTAAAATATTGTGATTCCCATTGAAATGGTTCCTCTAGAGTCTATGTTTTATTTATTTTTTATTCAAAACAACATCTGTTTGTTTGTTTGTTCGAATGCTTGTGAAATGCCAAAACAATTCATCTATTTATTTTGCAAAGGCCAAATTAAATTCAGACTTGAGAGCTTGACTTTCAGAAGTGCAGGTCACTTACTGCTCTGGCTAAAGTTAAAATCACATTCATGAACTCAACACCTCTGACTCATGAAAACTTAGAAATGTTTGACTTTGCCTTAATAAGCCCACTAAAATATTTGCATCCAGGGACTCGAAAAAAGAAAAAAAAGCACTTTGCAGAGAACAAGTTATAAGTCTGGTCTGTTATGTATTGCTAAATTTGAACATCAATCCTCTACAGCAAGTGTCATTTTCATTTAAAATCAGTAAAAATTAAAATCAACAGATGGCAGATGTTAAAGAATATTTTCTGGCAAAGAAATTGCTTTATGGCTGAATAGAATATTTGAGGATCTTATTTATTTTACTTCTAACTTGGACCTGCTCTTAGCTTCTACTGTAACTACCTTTTCTGTGGTCCTACTACTCATGTGGGTGGGGACAAAAGATCTCTTCTGTTTTACTGAAATGGGGTAAAACACTGAATTAGTAATAGTAATTCCAATACAATTTGGGATTTTTTTAATGCTCAATACTGGATGCTTATTCTTCCAGTGGTAATACCATGTAAAAAAATCCAGAGCATAAATTAGATATTAGGTTTTCAAAGTAAAGTTTTTTCATGCTGAGCAAGGTGACAAGGGATTAAACACACACAGTTTTGGTATACTACACTGACTTGTGATGTCTAATAAAGTCAATGGGGAGGAGTGGGCATTTGAAAAGAATGATTAATTTGATCCATTTTCGGTGTCCTGAGACCATGAGGTTAACTGTGCCCTTGCTTGACTGTTCCCAAACTGACAGCAAAGGGAGCCTAAAGTGTCTAACACAGGCATATGATCTGGAGTTTAATATTTTTCCTTTTTATGTACTAAATCCCAGAAAGAAAGAAATGTTTCACATCTTTGATGATTCTCCCAACAGCCATAAGTAACAGGAGCTTCTAGGGGAACACCAAAAAAACCCCAGACTTCCTCTAGAATGATAAAAATCCATGAAAGCTGAATCACAGGATCACAGAAAGGTTTGGGTTGGAAGGGATTTTAAAGATCATTTTGTTCCACCCCCTGCCATGGGCAGGGACACCTTCTACTATCCCAGGTTGCTCCAAGCCCTGTCCAGCCTGGACCTGAACACTTCCAGGGATGGGGCAGCTGCAGCTTCTCTGGGAAACCTGTGCCAGTGCCTTACCACCCTCACAGTAAAGAATCTGACCTTAAAATTACAAAAAAAGCAAATAAATAATAAAATAATACTAACAATGAAATGGAAGACAAAATGACATGAGTGGAATGCAAGTGTCATTGAGTTTCCCTTGAAATATTGCTCCTCAAGAAAATTACCTAACAGTTTTGTAGATAGATGTGAGCTTCAGGGCATCTGTTGTGGTAGAGCCATGCACGAAACTGGCTGTGGAAATAGCCAAGTCATCTCAGAAAAGGAGGAGCCCATTCAAACCTCAAACTCTATTGTAACAATTTCCAGAATTCTATTTCCAACTCCACAGGGAACCTCTGAGCTGCTGACAAATTTTAGGGTATACTCACAGACTTCTAAATATGGATTCATAAATTTAATTTTAGGGATTTTTTTTCATCCTGTGTTTTGGGTCCCAGCAGGATGATGACATAGTATTGACTTTCTTTCCACAACCAACAGAATGAAGTCTTTTTTTATCATTTATGTAAAGAATTGATTAAAGGGTGATCTGTAAATATTTTCTGTTATTAATGCTAATTTCCCAATATGATTATTCACTATAACATTTTTAATGAATGGCAAGAAACCATGGCAGCCAGAAAATTAAAGAGAACACATTGTTATGTCTTTTCAAGAAAATATTTCTCACTGTTTGATATTGAAATAACTGAAATTATCAATTTTCAAAAGCTGTAGCTGTGTTCCAAGGTGACACCAAATCTCAAAAGCATGAAGGCCAAGATCTGTCCCAAATCAGTTTGTCTCTGAGGCAAATACTGGCCTTTCAGAGGCTTTTTGTATTCTCTTTGAATCATCTGTTAATAGTCATATGAATAATCATTGTGGTCCACCTGGCCATTGCCACCAAGAATTACTGGAAACCAGAAACCCAGGGATGGGCTACAAGACAAGGCAGAGACTTTCCTCAATGAATCAAACCTCGTAAGAAACTTAGAAGCTTCAGTACCTGGAATTCTTTGAGCTAGNTTTTTTTTTTTTTTTACATTTGTGAAGCCCAGTCTCCCCTTGAGGTGGGATCAACCTGTAGCAGCCACAGCATCCCATGGCACTTTAAATACGTGTTGTGCAAAGATGAAATCGCTCTTGTTTCTTTAAAACCCACCCTCTGCCAGCCTCTTTTGATACCCATAATTCTTGCATTAAAAGATGCAGCAGAAGTCTTCCTACTCTTGCTTCTCTACATCATAGCTTTACACACCTCTGTACTAGTTTCCCTGAACTGGAATTTTTCAGGCTGGAGATTCCAGTGTATCTCACTCACTCCACATGTAAAACGCATTCTCCTCCTTCCTGTCTGACCGCTGTTCTCTGACCACCTGTGATTGACACACTGAAAACAACGAGATTTTGGGACATAGACCCAATGCTGATAGTCCAGCACAAAAATTCCTGGGGGTCTTCCTAGCCAAGTCAAGCTGTGCTAAGCTGTTCCTGACAGCTGACAGGATTTTCATTGCAGATATTTTCAGTTTCAGGATTGCTATTACACTCACTGGAAAAGTATTTCACAGATAAGTATGCCCCTGAATCAGAGCTATCTCCCTGAAACTTCATTAATTTAGTTTGTTTCAGTTCAATAAGAAAAGCTGAGAAAGAAAAAGGAAACAAACCTTATAAAGTAAAATTGAAATTGCCTAGCTGGTTATAGCCCCATCTCTCTGTCACTGGGACAGTGAGAGACTGAATTGGTTTTTTTTCCACACACAAGATACATGCTCTTTCTTGGGTTTTGAGGCCATATCAGCTAAAAAAAAATGTTTCCTCAAGTTTTTTAGTTCTTTCTTGCTTGGCTAAAGAAAAATGGTTACGTTTTAGCCACAATAGGGCATCTCTATTTGTAATCTTGTTATGATAGATTAGTGTGACTGCCAAATACAAGAACCAGTACCAGAGAAGCCTGTCGTGGTATAGATGCACTAATACTATCACCCTGTGCTCTGGCAGATGGTTAGAGAGCAAACCAGTAAATGTAGAGATAAAAGAGTGATTAATTTTGGCTCTGAAGGTACAACAGTGGAGGAGGTCATAAAACAGAAAGGTTTACATGGGAGTGAGTAATTTTCTTTATGGTCCTTTGGCTTTCTTCATAATTACAAAGTCCACCCAATCTTATGGGGCACAAATCATAGATTCAGAGGTGCTGGAAGGGACTTCTGGAAGCCTTTAATCCAAACCACCTCTCAAAGCACAAGCAAAGGTGAGGTTCCTCAGTGTATTGCACAGTCAAGCTTTGAACACCCCCAAAAAAGAAGATTTCACCTGGACAACCTGCAAAAGTGCTTGACCATCCTCATCACCATCTAGATTTTTTTTTCAAATAATGTAGCCAAAATTTCCCACATCTGACTTGCACCAGTGATTCCAGCTTCCCTACACTCAGGTTGCTGCAGACAGCAGTAATATCCAGCCTATTCTCCCCTTAAAGTGAAACTTCCACCTTCTCCTTACATCTCACAGGTTCTGTCCCTCTGATCATCTCCTGCTCACACAGCTCAGAGTGACACTGGCCACCTTCACTGCACAGGGACACTGGTGACTCCTGTTCACCAGCCTGGCCATCAGAATTCCCAGCTATTTTTTGGCAAAGCTGCATCCTGTTCATCCTGACAAATAAATAGATTGAGACAGACTGCTCCTACATGCAGTTATTTTTCTCCATAAACTGTAGAGGCAATCTAGAAGGATTAACTCATGTGTGGTTATCGATACTGAAAGTACCTAAACTTCAAAATTCCTGCACTTGATTGACAAAAAGTGTGATTCTGTGGAAAAGATGCTAATAATGTTAGGTTAGAATTATGGAGAGATATCATAGAGGGATGTCAAGGAGCAAGAAGATATAAAAACACAAGGAAAGATTGCCCTCCTTCTTGGTCTCTTGCTTGGATTTATCTATGAGCATTAAATTACTTCCTAGGAACTTAACACAGGGCTAAGATTCCAAGAAGAATAGGTTATCTTGCCTGCTGTTTGACCATTTTATGGCAGGCTTGTAAATAAAACAAATTACACTTAGAATACATATAAATTCCTTACCAGGGATTTCTTTCTTATTCCTCTTCGAAAACAAACATGTTTATGTGACACCAACATCAAACTAAACAGTGAAATAGGGAGGTACAGTGAAACAGTATTTTAATTTCCTTTTAACTTCAGTTTCCCCTCCCCATTTTCCTGCATTTATTGCAAACTTCTTTCTTTTTTCCCAGTTCTTGGCTCTGAACCAAAGAGGAGTGCACTGAGGAAAGACAGCCCACTTCCTATTGAAAGCAGCTGGTTTAGGAACAGTCAGACAATTTGCTGTCATAAACATCCACCCAACACTTCTGTGAAGTTCATTTTGTTTCATTCAAAATCACTCTGTTATTTCACAGTGGTGTAGTGATAATGGAAGAACAATAACCTTTTTAAATATTCAGCAGGTTCCTACCTAGTGAAAAACATCTTAAACATCAGTTAAAGAAATAGGCATATATTTTCTGTGAAAGATTTTTTCCTCCATCTGTTCAGATGGTGCATTTTCCAACTAACCTATCACCAAGCTTGGTATCTTAGGGGAAAAAAATGTATTTAAAAAAAAAAAATAAAAGAAAAAAGCATCATTTTGTGACTTACTGAGCTGGGAAATAGATGATTCTGCTTAACACAGAAGATCTATGTGGGATGTGTCAGCTTTGCAACACAGTGGTCACTTCTGTTTGGATTAGGGCACTTTTTTCTTACTTCTTAATGTAGAATGAGAACAGAAGTAATAGAGCTCACCCTTAGTCATGATGAGATTACAGACCATGGAAACTTTTACAGAGTGTTGTTAGAGCAGGATGGATAATAGGGACAGACAGAGCAAAGGAAACGAGGTCTCAGAGGAGCTGTCACTGTCACAGATGTGTTTGTGACAGCACTAGAGCCGGTCCTGGAGTGAGGGGTGCAGAACAAACAACCCATTCTAGGATGATGTGGGCCAGTCTGTAAGAATACTGCTCCAGCAAACACCCCAGCAGTGTCCCAGAAACCCACCTGGAAGGGGCTGGTATTTACCAGGCAGTTTTGGCTTGAGCTCAGTGGGCACAGTAGCACCCAGAAAAAGTAAGGGACAATAGCACCAAGTCCCTGACCCACAAATGTAACTTAACTCTGCATTGATGGAGTGGTTTAGCAGCAGCAGGAGCTCAATGTCCAACAAATATATTTGGAGCATTGGTGTTCAAAATTAACTTAGTTATCCAAAACTCTTTCTATAAGCAGCAAAAAACCAAAAAAGATGTGGAGAATGTTTTGTCTTGTTTAAAGACAGGTATATAAGATGGGTCAAACAATAAGCCTGTTGGCACACTGAGTCTCCTCAGTTGGATAAAAGGTGTCCAGCCCAGTAAATAGGTCTAGTTTGAGCAACCTGGGCAATGGAAGATGTCCCTGTCCACATTCAGGGGTTGAAATGAGATGAAATTTAAGGCACCTTCCAGCTCAAACATAACTATGATTCTATGAAGCTATGACGAAACTGACATATAAATACTCAACTGATTTACAGCAGCCAAAAGCTTGGTTTCTGCTGAGTCTGCATGTCCCAGAGGGCTGTGCAGCCCTTCAGACAGAGCTCGCCAGGCTGGAGAGATGGGCAGAGAAGAAAGAACTTGCTGAAATTCAGCAGAGCAAATGCAGGGTCCTGCACCTGGGGAGGAACCACCCCGGGCAGCAGCACAGGCTGGGGGTGACCTCCTGGGGCTACTCTGAGGGAAAGGACCTGGGGGTCCTGCTGGACAACAGGTTGTCCCTGAGCCAGCAGTGTCCTGGGGACCAAGAAGGACAATGGGATCCTGGATGCCAGCAGGTCAGGGAGGGATCCTGTCCCTCTGCTCAGCCCTGGTGAGGCACACCTGGAGTGCTGTGTCCAGGTCTGGGCTCATCAGGACAAGAGAGACACAGAGCTCCTGGGGTGGGTCCAGAGGGCTACAAAGATGATGAAGGGACTGGAGCATCTCCCTGATGAGGAGAGGCTGAGGGAGCTGGGGCTGTTCAGGCTCCAGAGGAGACACAGCTGAGAGGGGACCCCATCCCTGGGTGTCCCTGTCTGCAGGGAGGGCTCAGAGCAGGGCCCAGGCTCTGCTCCGGGGGCCCAGCAATGGCACCAGAGGAACGGGCAGGGACTGAGGCCCAGGAAGTTCCACCTGGACAGGAGGAAGGACTTTTGTCCTGGGCAGTGACCAAACACTGAACAGTGTCCAGAGAGGCTGTGGAGTCTCCTCCCTGGGGATATTCCAGAGCCCTCTGGACACAATCCTGTGCCCTGTGCTCTGGGATGGCCCTGCTGGAGCAAGGAGGTGGGACCAGATGACCCCACTGTGGTCCCTTCCAGCTTGAATTGTTCTGTGATACTGTGATTATCATGAGTGCTCTTGGTCTGTATTTGCTTAGACTCTGAGAGGGAACAGTTTTGTGAGGGAGAGATTCCCAAGCCTTTTGAGAAACTCCAGGTTTCACCTGTGGCTTGAATGACTGGGTCAGCCAAACCTTCACAGGGAGGAAATTGTTCCTCCCTATCTAGAAAAGCAAAGGGGATCCAACAATTTATCCCTTATTGGGATCTGGACCCTTGTCACCCACTGACTTAAATGCATTTCTAGAGCTCTTCATAGTGACTTTGAGTCACCCGTAGGAAATTAGACAAAGTTTGGGCAGGATACTAATGCTGAGTATTCAGTGAATGTGCATCTTCAGAGAAGTAAGAATTGGCTGCACTAACAGAATAATATACTTTCTGCACCCTAGCTGGTCCACCCTGGGCTGGCTAAGGTACCATCATATTTTGTGCCTCTTCTGCTTTGTGCCTCTAGGAACATAATCTCATAAGATGTATTCTTAATGATGCCCCTGGCAGCCTACGGCTTGGCATCTGGATTCTTTTGAGGGCTTGGTACTAATTGTAGGTCTAAAACACAGCCACTAACTCAAAATAATTCTTTATTCTCAAATCTCCATTATTTTGAATGAACTTACTGGATTTTTTTTTTTCTCTTTGTTGACTAACAAAATGATGGATTTGTGAAAGAGGTTCCAAAAGAACTACTTTAACTTTGCTTTGTAGTTCATATCACTCTTTGCTGTTCATTTAACCTTTGCATTTCTTTTCCCTCCTTAAACCTCTCTTTATCTTTCAGCCATGCCTCATACATATTACTTTCCTACCCCTCCCATTAAACCCCATCCTGAAAGCCTCAAAGCTGAGCGGACAGCTTTAATTTCAATTTGCATTGATTTCCTTTTATAATAATAAACCACCCACAAACACAGGCAAACTTTTGACTTGATTTAAAGCCAGCTTTCTGATGTGTCTCCAGCTCTGCCTTCTGACTTTCTGTCTGTGCAGATGTAAATTATTCAGCGAGGGGTGTTGTAGACATGCCTCCTTTATTAACATCAGTGGGACTTGTGAGGCTGAAGGAAAATCTACCCTCCCCACAGGAATCTCATGTTGGAAATTTACACTTTATGACTGTGTAGAGGGACCATATATCACCCCACTCTTCATAACTGTTATTCATTCTTCGGAAGGGAAAAAAAAAAAAAGAAGAGGAAAAAAAAGGAGAAAAAAAAGGGGAAAAAAAGAAAAAAAAAAGAAAAGAAGGAGAGGAAAGCTGTGGTGTTCTTTGCATTATACAGATCCTTTGCCACATTAAAAAGGAAAAAGAACACAAAAATAAAAGATATTCTGCTAGTTTACCACTCAGTACTGCCCAAACATGAAAGGCAAGTAAGTTCCCAAAAGTGGGTGTCATTTGTGATGCTGTAGTTAATCACACATACTTGCTTACAGTCTGTGTAGTACCTACTGAGCGATTCTGTAAAACATGGTTCTCCCAGATATGATCCAGTTGGTGCTTTGTAGCCTTTCCTAGATTTCACTGCAGACTGGATTGTTAGTTAAGACATCGACAGCCCACCACGAGTATATCGTGTGATCCACACTGAAGCATTATTTGGCCCATGGGCAGAATAGTATCATCATTGTTGCAAAGCACAGAATAATAAGGCAGAGACATATATTAACAGTTTGGGATAGCCAGATTCATCTGATTCATTTTAATGAGCAACTAGGCCAGCAAAGCAAACCCAACCATCTGTGCTGCAAAGACACTGAATGCTGGAATTTTTTCCCCTTCATCGTCATATTGCTATATCAGCACATGTGCTAACTTCAAACCTTTCCCATAACACGTGTGCTCCAATTGCAATCATTTGGATGCAATTTGGTTTATGCTTCCATTTCCCCCCTGTTGATATGAGCTGGGCGGTTGCTGTTGTCATTGGAAATGCTTTGACATCTCTGTCTCCATTTCTTAATGTTCTTCTCTGTGCCCTTGTCCAATCAAATCTAACAGGTACTGGCACAAGCGTTTGTGCCTTGATCTGAAAATACACACAATTATGTGCTAGTTGTTTTGTGAATGGTAATTGATGGTGCTTAAAAAGCATGCATAAAGTTCCCAACGAGGTAAACAAACAGGCAGCGACCTGGTGCAGGATGTGAAAGTGCAGGAAAAGGCATTTTACATGTTCTTCCATTGAATATTAAACTACCCAGCTTGAATTAAAGCCAGGTGACCTGCAAGCAAATGCAAGAAAATAAAAAGATCCTGGTTGCATAGAAGAAAGCAACAGCGGTCTGAGAGCTGGCAGCTCTTTCAGTCATTATTGCCTTTAATGGCCATTAAAAATTAAAAAAAAACTCATCTAATTTCCACCAGTTTAAGCCTTGAGTTTATGCTCCTGCTCATCCCAGGCTTCCTTTGCAGTCATAAAGAGGGAGAGAAAAGGTCACTTCAGCATCGCTGGGAGAATGTCCTCCGTTCAAGATTTGACTCAACCTCTGCAAACCGCACTGTCTCTCTCTCTCCCTCTCCTGTGGAAAGAGCATGGGGTGATGATGCTTCCTGTCTCATACCTGTCTTAAAACCTTTGTTTCTGAAAGATGTGGGCAGAGGAACGAACATCGGATCAGAAATGTAACTGCAAACATATGGCATCTAAGGGAGCAGACTTTACTTGACAGTGTGGGCAGTGTGGCCTTTGGAGGTGGACACTCCATGGCCACATCTGTGAGTCCTTCTACCTGATGGAAACATTTACTAATGAAGCTTCCCTGCTCCAGGGGCATAATTAGTGCTTGTGTGTGGCTTTTCACCCATCTGAGTGGATACGTCAGCTCAACTGGCACTAACTCTGGGATTTCTCCAGTTGCTCAAGGCAGCCACAACCCTATTATTAAAATTACTTTTGGGTTAAAACAAGGCATGAGGAACAGAGCTGGATGCACTAATTCATGTTAATTGTGAAAGCACCATTTCTCTCTGCTGAGCCAGGGGCGTTTGAGAGCTGATATTTGTTCCATTAACAAGCAAGGATGTTACAGTTCTACCAGGTGAAGCATATTACAGGTGTTAAATGACCTGAGTGAATGGAGAACAGTGCCAATAGTTGCATAATTTTGATTATTAGCTTGTTCAGTTGAAGGTGGCAGGATGAAAAGCCTGTGTGAGGGAATTATATGGTGGGGAAAAGAGGAAACCTAGATAATGGACAAAATGTGGTCATGTTTAAAAATAATGGCAACATTATGTCTTTGTGCTCCTTCTGTGGTGAGAGGATTAGGCTGTAACATTCACATGGATATGGCAATGCAGTGTGAGAAGTTTTGGGGAACATCCGTAATTTAATGCATGTTTCCAGAAGTCTCTCCACACTTAGTCTGACATGAATTTTTCTTCTTACTTACTAACCTACTGCCTCGGTTTCCATCAGATAAAGCAGAGCTGTCTTCTGTACTTGTTGAACACCAGTTGTGGTCTTGAATTCTTTCTAAAGAACCTTTTTCTTCATTTCTAAGTTATTTTACTCTTGTCCCTCTGAATTTTTTAACTGAAAAATAATTGTTGCTGGGTTTTGTTTTGTCAGAAAAACATTGGTAAAATTATTTTGATTAATAGATGTTAAGCTGTAACAACACTGAGAAACCTTTATGCTCCTCTGTGTCATCAGTTTGGTAAGTTTTGGACACAAATAAAATTTTTAAACAGAGAAGCCTGAAATGAGGCATTCAGGGTAACCCTTTGTTCTCACAGCTAGACCTGGATGAAAACTCGGGGATAAACTCCCCACCAACCCCTCCAACACCAGCATATTTGAGTTAGCTGAAAACAGACATCTGAGCAAAAAATGACAATTCTCAAAAAAATCCACAATATGTTGTTTTATTGCGAGAATTGAAATGTTTCACTTCACCACAATAGAAGCCTGAACAGAGATGTCTAAATCCATTTAGAATCGTTGGAGTGTCTGACGTCTGCAAGAGCCTGAAAGATGAGCCCAGGGGCCACTGAAGACCAACACCTTTGCAAAGTGAAATCTGGAGGCTGAGTGGGGAAGCCCAGAGCACGCAGGAGGACAGAAGACACACAAGGTTTTGCAGCATAATGTCACCCAGAGAATCAAAGTTCTTGGTTTCACAACAGCATTTTTAATTTTTGTTATTCTTTTTTGTGCTTTGTTTTCTTCATCATGAAAACAATATATAAAGAAAAATGCAAAAAGTGAAACAATTCACCGCATTTGAAGTCACTGAAGAATGCTGTCCTACACAAGAGTATTTAGGGTGTTGAGCAGAAAAATCACTCCCATCTCTCCCTGCCTTCCAAAATGAAAGAGAACCAAATCTTTCCATTTCCTCTCCCCTACCCAAATATTTGCAGTTTATTTTTTTATTTTGGGAGAAAATTACTCAAGACCCTAAACATTGTTTAATGAACTTGTGGCAGGAAGTGACAAATCCACAGCAGAATAATTCGGTAATTTAGCTGATTATATGGGTGATAAAAATTAATCCCAATAAGGATTTATATAGCTACAATATTATTAAAAGTTTATAACTGCTTGCTAATTGGCATCATTAATGAAAATTAATGTGGGTACATGCACTTAAGTATTTCACCCCTTAATGAGGAAATGGGCAGTGACGTGAAATACTACTAATAATTAATACTAATATTTTCTAAGACAAATAGCATGTCCAAGGCTTTGCCAAGAGAAGGAAATACAATTATCCAGCCTGTATGTGGTGGCCATGAGTTAGCACCCTAGCCAGATTCAGTTGTTGAGAATAACCCTTGGTGATGTGATACATCAGAAAGAGATTCCATACCACAGAAAAGGCAGTAACGAGGCTGAACCTGAGGCAGAAGCTTCTAATATGTCACGTTGGACATTTTAGTTTGCTATCTGTAATCCACATTTGCCTTTGCAAATACAGGTCATAGCACTTCCCTCTCACTGTGTGGTAAAAAATGGATGTACAGGCACGAGGAAGATGCTTTGGCAGTAGGGCTGCAAGACTGTCAGGGCAAGAGGTATCAAAGGGCCTGCAGGTCTTGTAGGTAGATCCTACAGCAACAGAAAAAGCTGGAGTCCTGTGTCAGCTGCCCGGGATCCCTGCACAGTGCATTTGGATCTGCTTCATACCAAAAGCATCCTACGTGCTTGGTTGAGAAGCATGAAAGAGAAGAATACACCTTTGAGACATTATCTTTTTCTGAATCTTAGACACTTTGCTCGGTCTTTGGAATGTACCACAGCACATCATGATTCCAGTCCCAAATTTTCTCTGGAACATATTTATTTACAACCACTTTTTTTTCCCCCTTTTCTTTTTTTTTTTTCTTTAAAAGCATTAGATATCTTTTAATGACATTCATATGAAATTCTGGTGATTCAAGAAAGCCTTAAAAAAATGGGTGGCCCAATTTTTATTTCCTTTTTTTTTTTATGTTTCAAATATCATCTCCATATTCCTGGGTGAACATGATAATAAGCAGAATGAGAGGGGGGGTTTTTATCAGCTGGATGAGGAAAAGAATCAAGAGTAAGAACTAGAGTCTATTTCTAGCTGGACATTCAAGGACATACCTATTAACTCAGTTTTATTATTTTCCTTGAGTTGAATTAAGTAATCTTTAATTCATGCCTATAAACTAAAATTATTTCAGAGCAGCGAATGTTTGTACCCCATTTGTAAAATCACGTATAGGATACTTCCTTATTATGAATTAAGGAGGGCAGTTGCACATTCCTGGTGCCCTGTTGAAGCTTTGTCGTTTAGCACAAAATATTTTCAAGATTCTTCAGATGTAAGGAGGGAAAATAGATTCAATTCCTGCAGGGAGGAATTGAACATAGCTTTCCCAGTCCTGGAGGGCTTCTATAACCACAGTGTTACTGTTATAAAGACAGTTTCTATCATTACATTTTCAATCTCACTCTCTGGAGGGAAGCTAGATGAAAGACTTACAGAGTGTAACTTGGATTCATTGTATGTACTCCTCTGAAATACAGCCGTGAGAGCCAGGGATTTTATTTTGTTCTTATTTATTTTGTTTGGGGCTACGAGTCCACCCACAGATTAAATTGCTTTTATCAATTATGTCTCAGGGTGGCATAATGAGAATTAATTGCTTTTTGTAAATTACAGTGATCTTTGGTATAAATTCCACTGAATATGTGAGGTCTTTTATTGATGTAACTTGTTTGACCGTTTTCAGTCATTACATGGAGTAACTGGAAGTTAACTCCCTCGGGAGTTAATTTACCTTTCCACTATCCAATGTACGCTGCATTCAGAAAAGTATCTAACCAGGCACCACTTTTTCATGTGATTTCTGCTCTTAAAATTGATTGAGAATTTATACGTAGGAATGCTCAAGTTTCCTTACAAACTGGAGAGAAATCTTACAGTAAAGATTATCCTAGTGAAACATTGCACCTTCATCGGCTCTTCACTATTTCTTCTTTTACACCCGAAGCATTTTTAAAGAGCAAGTTTAAAGCATAGTTGTAGAGATGTATGACACCTTTTGCCTTGGCCTTGTTGTGTATGGGTAAATTAATGCAATGAAAGGAATTATTTTACCCTGACTATTAAATGCCATCAAAGGACTAATTTTTTCTATCTGTCTTCCTCTGCCTTTTTGTTCGGAGTTTTGCCCTTCTTCATGATGACTCACCCTGGTAGAATTTTTTCCCAAGGGATGTTTGTCTAGTAGGTAAGTGATTTTATTTTGGATCTTGGTTAGAAGGTCACCTTTTGTCTGTTTACTTTGCTTTGCAGAGGTATATTCATCTTTGTGCTCAAAAACCCTTTCCAGCATCTCTCCTGTTATCTGATATATCCTGTTATATTATTACCAAAATAAGCTGAATTAGAACATTCTGTTAATTACACCTACTTTTGAACATCTAGCTTGTAGATATTTCCATCTGGGCTCTTATCATAGGTTGTTGTTCTGTTTTGTTTTGTTTTTCACAGCCCCAAACAAAAACAAATTAAAAACCACCAAATCCATAGAGAGAAATTTATAGAAGGAAAATGTATATTTAGGTTAAATAATTATTTTACCATGAGGGTAGTGAGACACTGTCATGAGTTATTCAAACAACCTGTTTGTGTCCGAGGCCAGGTTGGATGGGGCTTGAAGGAACCTGGTCTAGTGGAAGGTGTCCCTGCCCATGGCAGGGGGTTGGACCTGAGTGATCTTTAGGGTCCTCTCCAATCCAAACCACCCTGTGATGCTATGATTCTATGAAATAGGCAATTTTAGAGTGAAGTTTATCTCATCTTGAATAAAAGTGTTTAATGCATGACAGAATAATCTCCTTTTAAAGCACTTCTTTTTTTTTCCATAGACCATAAAAAGAGACAGTGATGAGTATCTCAGACGGAGACATCTGTGTTGTAAATGTCTAAAGCTAAAGAAGATGAATCCCATCCAGAAAAGAGAACCAATAGTACTGTATCAAAGACCACAAGAATATATTTCCTCTCTCTTCTCTTCTAGGCGGAGGGGAATGCAGTGGAGCTGGCCACACATCACAAATAAGATAAAAGGCACAGCCAAAGTGAATAGATTAGCACAAAGCCATATGTAGAACCTCTCAAAGCTGCTGACAAATAATGTGGAACTTCTAACAAAGTACCAAAATTCAAAGCCTATTAAAAAAAAAAAAAAAGAAATAATGGGGGTGGGTACGTGAAGGAGAAGGGACTGGGGGGAAGACAAGTGATATTCATTTAGTGAATTGTTCAGTGAGAAGGCCTATAGCTTGTCCCTTGAGGTTGCTAAGTGTTCTCCTGTACTCAGCAGAATACGAAAGGTTTACATCACCCTTCCTACCAAAGAGATATTTGGGCTGCCTTCTCTCCACTCTACTTAACATCCTCGTTTACATCTACCTCTCTGACTTCTATTAAAACTGGGCTCCTACTACACTGTCCTGCTACGTGCTGCCATTCTCCTGTCCATCACTAAATTATTGCCTTTTCTTCTCATTTTCCTTCTCCCTTCTTTTCTCTTCTTCTCCACCCTGCATCTCCCAGAGGTATTTGCATTTGTGTGGCAAATACACTGATTCTTTTCACATGGTTTGCTCCAGCATGACATGAACTATTTAATTGTAAATTATTAAGTCATCTGTACTTTCCTGAAATGATTCGCAGTGGAATGACAGGAAATTATTCCTAGTGGAATGACAGGATATGATATGATGAAATCACGATTCACATGTAAATTGGATGTCTGCTGATAGAAATCTGAAGTCCACTGAGAATTCACAAAAAGAAAATGCTGCAAGGCTTATCCATTGGGTAGATAATTTATTAATGGATAGCTCTTGTTTTAATACTATCTACTCTTAGTTGTTAAAACCCCAGGGGATTTTTTTTTCCTTTCTTCACTTGTAGTTTGATGTGAAAATTTTAGATAAACAGCAACATTTTTAGTCTTTATATATATTCATACATACATATTTTTTTTCCCTTAAGTATCTCAATTGTCAACCGAACTCACACACATTATGCATATATAGATATAATAAAAATATTAAATATATGTATATTTTAAATATATATATAAGGACTGACCGCTAGCTGGCATAATTCACTGTAGTTTTATTACTTGAATGGAATTGTGCCAGTTTTATCCATGCTGATGTTCTGTAGACCACAGATTAAAGTGTACACAGACATTGTCGTGCATCTTTATTTTTGTTCCTTCTACAAAGCTGTCTGCACAAATAATCTCTTTGGCTTCCTCTGATTCACTTTAAAAGTGTTACGTTAATTTTAAATGCAAATTGCAATAATTAAAATTGACCTTATAAACTATCAGATGTGATGGGAATTTCCCTTCCTGATTTTTTTATCTTAAATTGGAAAGGAACCAGATCAAACAAGCAGAGAATTTCAAAGTCAAAACAAATACCATCCATGGCTAGGGACTCTGCTACAGTAACAAAAAAGAAAACATATGTATGTATGTGTGTGTGTTCTGTGTGTATAATATAGATGTTAACCACAAAGTGTCCAACATCTTTAAATTTGTTTGTAGGACTGGCAGTAGCTCATCTTTTGTTGTTAAGGTGAAAAAAAACCCAAAAAACCAAAAAAACCCCACAATCAAAGTGACCCACAAAGATATATGTATTTTTTTTTCTTTCTTTAATAATGGATACTTTCAGATACCTCCTAAGGTCCTATTCCTCCTGTCATGTTTAAAGGGTTTATTGTTTCCAGAAAAGCTTTTGCTGCTCCCTCTGGAGACTGAGCTGATCTAAGGTAATATTAATTCTGTGCCTCTCGCTTGTCGGAACTCGACTTCAAACGGAATAAATGAGATGAGAGCTGAAAGAGAGGTTATGCAAGCTGTCATCCTCCATTGTGTTGGAGGCATCAATGACTCTCAGAACAAATTAGGTGTCACTCTACTAAATCGCAGTCAGAAAGGCAAATCAGTTTATAGAAGACTTATTTGGTCTCCTGGAAAGCTCTTGCATTCAGAGCACAGTTAATCTTCCTTTCCTTTCCGTAAATTTAAAAATCCTCATTTTTTGTTTCTTTTTAAATTGAGATGAAGCAGAATTTCCTCATGATGAGTCATAAATTTCCCCATACAATTTATGCTGATTAGTTCAGTCTAATTTCTCTTTCTTTAAAGGGAGAAAAAAAAAATAATCCCACAGAGGTTTGTTTCACTCCTAAAAGAGAAGTGACTACATATGTTTTAATAGATTTCTTAATTTGGGGATTGTGGCTTGGGAAAGAGGTCTGTGGTGAAAAGAGTGTTTGAAGAAAAAAAGGAATATTTGTGAAGCTTGCCAAGTATGAATTATTCCAGTTTTGCAAATCTCACTGATTCTATTCATTCTTTACTAAATGACTCTCAACATATAGGAAAGGAACTACAATTAGATAACTGCCTGTTTAATAGTTTCTCTGGCACTTGATTTAAGACTTATTTGATTTTAGTTAATTTTTTCTCCCAGTAAAAAGGCTAAAGGGATTTTGCAATCTAGGTTGCACAAAGAACTTTTTTTGTTTTACAATCAAGTGATGTGCAATCAGGTTTTCACCGAGAAAGGCATGCTCAGCCACTATTTGAGAGAAGAAAATTGCCATGCTTTAGCAAGATCAGGACAACTATCAAATATACCTCACATAAACTGGTGTACCTCTTCTAGTTCAACAATTTGTCTATGCAAGGAATGAGTATGATGCAAGTGGAGCAGCTCGGAAGAGTGAAACAGCTGCAATTGAGGGCCATTTCACACTCTAAAAGAATTTTCTTTTCAGATTATCTTTAGTCTAGACATATGAACTGGGACGCAACAGGTTCTGCAGGACATCAAGTATAGTTTTCAAGAGCATCTCTTAGTTTTGCTTGATTTGAAAGATTTTGAGACCCCTCTGTGCTGTGCAAGAAGTGGGAGCAATAAGATTTCCTCAAAAGTACACTCTTGACAAAAACTGGAGATGTGACATTAGTTTCTCATAAAGTTCAAGATAAATGACAAGCGCAGATTCCTAAAACTAAATTGGGTGTCAGGAGTCATGATGTCACTTTGTGATTGAAGTTGTGACTTGGGAACCCAGTGTAAAGTTTCAAAAGACAAATCACATTTAATTTCCTGAATTTTAGAGAAATCTTTGTACTTCAGCAGTGTTAGAGTGCTTTGGCTCCATGAGGAACACAGAGAGAGAGCTAAGTGAATAAAACTGAGTTTAGGGAGGGCCTCAAGCTTATGTAGGAATTCTCTAAACTTTCTAGTGGGAAATATGGAAGAAAAATCAGAAATTAACTCCCCTTATCAAAAGTTTTCTAAATTCCTAACATTCTCCTCGAGCACAAAGCATGAAGGAAGTCAACAAAGAGGAACCAGAGATGCTCCTTCTCCATTGCAAATGACGGAAAAACCATCCATGAACTTGATGAGTGAGGAGTTCTGTGGCTGAAGGATCATCCTGCCTACTTTGAAGCAGAGACTTAAGATCAGTTCTCTTACCTTTTTGGCAGAGTGCTGAGACTGTAGACAAACTGGATATATGAAAATTAGGCTTTGTGAATCACTGCCATTGAAATGTTTCTGCATCAGGAGATAAGCAGTGTGCTTTTAAATCTCTTCAGGCACAGGGGGGTTCTGAACTCAGATCCCCCACATGCTGGAAGGTGGATCTAAGACTTGAGACATAAAAACATAGTTAATTCCCTTCATTCCAACTTTAAAAATAATAATAAAAAAGACTTTTGCCTGAGCTTGTTTGTTTGTTTTCAAAAGATGAGGCAGAGGGATTACGTTTGAACATCCCAAATGGAAGAAAATTCCTCTTTACTGGCAAAGTTGAGATGGAAAAATTTTGCAGTGAGAGAGATATTTCTCAGCATTTCATAGAATCATAGAAGTTTGGAAAAGACCTCTTAGATCACTGAGTCCAACCTTTAACCCAGCACTGCCAGGTCCACCCCTAACCCGTATCCCCAGCACCACATCTACGCGCTTTTTGAACACCTCCAAGGGTGATGTTACCAACACTTCCCTACAGATTGCCCCAAAAAACTTACTAATTCTCTACGTCCCACATACAAAATCCATCCTGTGGATCTTGCCACAGTGACTAGGAAGCTAAAAAATTGGGCTGTATGTTAATAAATGGTTCAGAATCAAGGCGTCGTCATTTGAGAAGTCACATTCCCAGGGAACATCACAAGAACTCAATGCCTAAATGTTTATGGATTGCAAATTGCTATTGTAAAGTAAGACTTCCAAGATAAAAGGAAGAAGTAGGATCAATATCAGTGTCAGCTCTCTGATACTCAAGTGATGACATCTCCCTTTTTTCTCAGCATATTGTGAAGGCTCCTGAGCAGAAGTTCTAAACAGGCAACTAAACATTTTCTATAAACATTTCTTCCAAATAATAAACATGTTTGGTTTGATTGAACTCGTATATCATTTATACTTCCTTTCTCTTGATATTTTTGGCTCTTTAGTTAACTGGAAAGGCTCTTTGCAGAACCACCTCAAGTTTAAGCTCATATTGCAGACTATTTGAAAAAAATATATATGTTTCATATTAATTTTGGGGCGTATCCATGGTGTAGGAGTCACTTTGATGAGTTTGATGTACACAAAAAAGTAGAGGAAGGAGCTTTCAGACAGTGAAGCAGCACAGGCCTGATCATCCAGAAGATAGAGAAGAGAGGGGAATCCTTTCTAGCTGAAAGCTGTCTTATCTTGTATTCTCCTCCTAAGATAGGGGGCAAAATCAAGGTTAATGTTTTATGCAAAAAAGATGTGCTTTCACATGTGCTGATGTTTCTGGAGATATAGGAAATGTCTCACAAAGGCAAGTGATGAAATATCTTTGTATGTAGTTCCCTAACCCTTAACTACTCAGAGATAAAAACGACAAAGTCCTCCCATAGGTAGAAATTTGAAAATTTCTGAAAATGTTGGACTGTGTACCTAACTAGAAACCTGTTTGTTTGTTTTTTTTTTCTCAGACAGTGACAAAGTTTAGGTTTACCTAAATGGAATTTCTAGAGATGTTTGAAAGTTAATAAATAAATAAATCCCTCCAAGAAAAGGGGATTTCTTGGACAAAGGGAAAAAAACACACTGTGTTTACCACACAAATCGTATTCAAAGCAGTGAGAAAAACTAGGCATGCTGATGCTAAACCACGCTTATGGTTTCACTTACTTGATGTGTTCATGGAGTGCATCAAACATGGGCTGAAAATCGGTGAAAGATGGGAAACAAAGGGAAGGAATAAATAGTCAGTGGCACAAGGTGAACAGTGGGATGCCTTGCCTCATTGTTCTGCATTAGATCTCGTGTTTGAAATCTGTATTAATGATCTTGAAAGAGGGTAATACTGAGGTTAGCAAAACTTGCAGATGACACAAAGTTATTTAGCAAGCACAGACCAGAGAGATCCGTGAGGAACTTCAAAGAGACTTTGCTAAACCATGTGAGGGCAAATGAAGTTCAATGCCAGTAAATGCAAAGTAAGGCATACTGTAGGGAAAAAAATAAATTAAACTGCTTGTACATCTGACAGGGGTATACATTCACTGTCTCAACCCAGGAAAGGAATCTGGGTATCAATGAAGACAGATTTCTCTACCATATGCAGCTGTAGTTTTAAGAAAAAAATTCAAACAAGATGTGAGGCTTCATAAGAACTGAGATGGGGATTGGTGCAGAAAATACTGCACAGCCAACCTATAAATCAAAATGTGGTCCCATCTGGAAAAATTTGTGAAGTATCATTTCACTACTGTAAAAACAAAATAATAAAAAAAATACGGAAAAAAATGACAAATGGAAGTGATCCTTTGGGGAACAAGAAAAAAAAAAAAGAAAAGAAAAAGAAAGAAGAGAAAAAAAATCTCTTGTGTAGAATGATTGAAAAGATTGGGAAGAGTTACCTTAGAAAGGAGAGGGACAAAAGGACATAATGAAAGGATAAAAATGAATGACTTAAGGAAGATAAATTAGGTGCTTCTCTTCTCAGCTAGTGGCAGGACAAGAGAATGTGCAATAAAATTAAGGAGGCTGGCAAGTTCAAAACAGATAAAAGGCAACAGTGCTCTTTTTTTTTTCCTGCAATGAGTGATTAAGCCGGGGAACCTTCTGAAACACCAGAAGTGATAACTAAAGGACACTTCAAATAAATATTTAAACAGATAACAAGAATTGCTAAAGTTGAAATAAAAAGGCCAAATATTTTTTGGGAAGTATTTGAAAGCTCTCTTTTTAAAGCTGGTTTTCTTAAACTTTCCTTTGAAGAGCTCTTCTAGTCTTATGCCCAAATCCCACAAACTTTGGAGAAAAGAGACCCTGAGGACCTATGAGTGGCTCATACTGGGGTTAGTTCACATAATGTGATTTCTGTATTTGAGAGTTTTGCATGCACCAGTCTTCATGCTCTGCACACAGAATGCCACATCAGCTTTGCACCAAATATTTGTTTCCAGATATTCAGCCAGGGAGAGTTCCTTGGCATCAGCACGACCATTTAGGAGGGACACCAAGGATCTGTGTGATGGCCCACGTTTACTGTCCCAAATTCTTTTAGACACGGTGCTCACAAATCATGGAGGTGAGACACTGGGCTACACGGATTCAGGATGGGTCCCATCAGAGCAACACGTGTCTTCCTCTAAACTGTGTACAGAGCCAGGCTGCCTACACTTGGCACAATGTGTTATTATTTGTCCTCCCCCTCTCCTGGACTGCTTGCTTCACCAAATCATCCATATTTATCTTTCAGACCGCAGGTTTGCCAACTGAAGGTATGATGAATGCCCTTGCGTTTGTAGGCTGTCAAACACAACACGGCTTCCACCTCTTTGAAGCCTTAGGTTATGAAACATCAGAAACTTGAAGTGGTTATCAGTCCATCCCGGGGAGGGAGCAAAGGAGACACGTTCCTCCCTTCAGTCGTGGATGCCAGCCCAGAGTACCCCAACATCTGACACTCTGAGTGGTGACCCAAACCTCTGCTGTCTGGCAGCTCTCTGACACTCCTCTTTGCAGTCATTAAAATGGAAATGGCGTCTGACTGACATGAACATCATTTCACTTCCAGCTCCCTCAATTATCTCCTCCTTTCCACTGCCCTCCCACTCCCTGTGTGGTGAGAGAAATATGTTTTCAGAACTGTCATTTTAAAGAGTAAATACTTGAACCATCAATAACTGTGTGCACTTTGCCCCAGCTGAATGAAAACCTCCTTTGTGAGCATAGAAGCAAATGATGCACAGTTAAGTAGAAAGAAGCTACCTGAATGTACTTATTTCAGCTAACTATTTCTGTATTATGATAGCCTGATTCCAGTAGATCAAAGAAACCTGGCAGTGTTGTTTTTTTCACACTGTGAGAAGCACAAACATCATTTAAATGCCCCCTCAAAATATTCATGCATCAAAAATCCGTTGAAGGCTCATTCTATTCTCAAGCTGGCTTTCAGCCAACATTGTTATGTTGTTGCTGCATCATGATGGAAATAGCAGACAGTAGAAAACAACAAACAGCAGAGAAGACAAGTCTTTAAAAACAAATCCAAACAATTAAAACCAAAAAACAAACAACATTTTAGCACTATTTAAAATTTCAGTGGTGGCAAAACTCATTGATAATTGTTCAGTTATTGATTTAGCTCTACAAAATGAGATTTTAAATGCTGAATTCTAGGATCCTGTGTTCAGAGTTTTTCTAAACCTCAGTCTGATGGTTTTTATTCTGTTCTGTAAAATATATATTGCACATAGATGCCTTTCTCGCTTGATGGAAGTGCTGTATCTTCACTGAAGCTGACAATTACCTCTTTCATAATGAAGGTCAAGTAAGCAAGGAGATTAAAAGTAAATGGAATTTCTCTGTATCTGGTGAGCTTTTTCCAAGACAAAGGGTGAATGATCTTGCATCAAACCATTAATGGCTTCATGCCTCATCTCTGAGAAAGCTGTGGAATTTCTACTTAGATGCTCGAGTAGATGGAGGATCTAAGTAAGTTATTCCAATATTTAGTTGTGTTTAACTAATTTTATAATTAAAAAAAACCTCTCATGGTAAACGGAGAAGACTTTTAGAGAACACAAAGAGGGAATCTGAGTCACTGAATGCAAAAAACCCCCTTAGTTTAAATGTTAAAATGTCCTTTGTTCTGCCTACATGTCTTATCTCTCTTTCTCTTCATTCCACAGAATCCATCAAACCCAACCATGCCATCATCCCAAGAAGAAGTCAGAGGAACTACTGGGCTCTGCTGAACCTGGTCTGACTCAAAGGTTTCTTGACAAAAGTATTGGCAGCCTCTGTCCTCTGTGTTGAGACTGAGTCACTCTGCATCCAGAACTGCAGCAGTACCGAGACCCACCGAAGGGCAGCCTGATTCAGTTTCAACTGTATGGATGTAATATCTGCATTTCCTTTTCAACTCTCATTTAATAATATATGTGTGCATATATATGCATATATATATGTATGTATGTGTATATATATATATACACATAAATATTTTTTTTCCCTATCTCTATGGTATTAGTGTATGCACATGTATAATTGTAACTCTGGTGCAAGGAATAAAATTCAGAATCACACTCATGGAATCATCAGGGTTGGAAAAGACCTCCAAGATCATCAAGTCCAACCAACTCAGTCTCAGCCGGACTATCAGTCTCAGATCAAGTCCAACATGAATGGCAGCACTCCCAGCACTCCTCCAGAGAACTGCTGGTGGGAGGCAGACATGGGTTTCATAGAATCATCAGAATGTTTGTGCTGGAAGGGACCTTAAGGCTCCTCTCATTCCACCCCTGCCATGGACAGGGACACTTTCCACTATCCCAGGTTTCTCAGAGCCCCATCCAGCCTGGCCTTGAAGACTCCAGGGATGGGGAATCCACAGCTTCTCTGGGCAACCTGTTCCAGAGCCTCACCAACCTCATAGCCAAGAATTACTTCTTAACATCTAATCCAAACCTACTCTCACTTTGAAGCCATTCCCGCTGTTCCATCATTAGGTCCTTATGATCGTGTATAGAGATGTACACATAGAAATGTGTCTTTAGACTGTGTAGAAAAATGCCTAGTAGGTTTAGATGTGCATAAGTTTTGGTGGTTGTGAAAAAATATATGAAATAATTTGGATTTATGCAGATTTCATCTAGACTTTGAGACATCTCCTTAGAAATCTTTATTTCTCAGCTCCAGTTCTCCAGCTCCTGTTCTGCTCTGGTGACTTCCAACCTCAGTCTCTAACTTTCCTCCATTGTGTGCAGCCATGGTGCCCTGGAAAGCTCTATGACTCCTGCTTCAGGAGTGCAACACATGGGAGCTGTGCAAACAAAAGCCATTTGACAAATCCTTACTGTGAGCAGGGCCGCCTCAACCCCTCCATTCTCTGCCCTTCACCACTTTCACCCTCAGTTCTTTGGCTCCCTTGCACATTCATGTGGAATTCATTGTTGGAGATCATCTCTCTGGTCTTGATGCCTTTCAGGCAAGGCAGGGCTGTCATTTTAGGCCTATGAGCTATATTTGCTGGTTGATGGATGCCTCCACATTGCCAACTGAAAATCATCCAGAAGTCAGCTATAGCAGATGTGCCATGTAATTACACTGTCAAGGAAGAATTCCAGACATTGGCCTGGTAATTTTAAGAATCCATTTCTGTCCATCAGAGCATTCCCAGTTATTTTTTCCTAGATATTAAGCATTTCAGCCTTTTTTTTTTTTTTTGTACTGTGATGAAATATGTATTTCAGCAGAATTTTAAGACAGACAAGCCAAGATACATCTCCTGTGATATTATGCCTATGGCTGGCACATCCTGAGCTAGGAGCCTAATCACCCTAATCACCCTTCCTTCTCTCCTTAAGGCATGTGAGACAGAGACCTGCTTGCAGTCCTTCAGACCTGAGGTGGCACGACTCACCCAAAGGAGATGGTCTCTTACATCTGCTGGTAAGGAAGCTTATGGTTCAACTGGCCCCCTAATTTGGGGGCTTCATTTAAGAGGCTAAATGCAGAAGAGCTGAAGCCACAGACAGACAAGGAGGCCCGTTTCTTTTCTTTATTAGACCTCAGATACGGCGTGAATCAAAGCAGAAGGTGTCAGAGTGCCAATGTTATAGCATCTGATATACTGAGCTTTGGGCACCCTCATATTCAGGACAGTTGCTTAGCAACTGGGATACAGGCTGAGGATGTAGAGAGTCTGGGATCTTTTCTCTGCCCAACACGATTAGCATGACTTGGATAAATTACTTCACCTTTCTATATTCCTCTTTCCCTTTATACATTTATTTATTCTGTCTCCTACCGAATGCTTCAGCTCCTTTGAAACTCCTTTCAACTCCTTTGAAGATATCACAGCCTTCATGTAATGAAATTATTCATCTCCTATGAAGCTGCAGATCCTGGACAATGACTCGGGTGTCACCTCCTTTTGCTACCTGTCTTTCACAGGTGATCACCTTCTCCTTGACCGTGTTCATCACCAACACAAAAGAGCTGCCACGTTCACTACCTAGCAGTGAGAGCATTTGGGTAGGAGAGCGCTTTTAGTCCGCGTATGAAAATTTCTGAGCACAAACCATTTCCAAAAATCTAAGCTGGCATTTGGCAGAATGTCAGTAGACTTTATACAATAACACTCTCCAACTAGACATATTAGGAGAACAGAATCTGCAAGACAGCATACTTTTGGCTCCGTTACATATTCATACTACTGCCACAACCACCAGCACCAGAAAATAAAGACAGGTGGAAGGACAGTAGGGCTAACGTTAGACCTTTGTGAAGGCATTCTTTGCTTGACTGATGGTTTGTAACTGCTCATCGTGGACAGTGAGCTGTGAGGTTTTGTCGTCCAAGTTAGGAGCTCTGGCTGATTGGCAGATGAATGAAGAGTTGGCTCCAAAGTCTGTAACCCTTTGATTTCATGGTTGTTTTCTACATCCTGATCTCTCTGCAGCTGCCACCTCAAAGAACAGGGTGAGAGTAATTGTGTTGGCTTGCCTCCAAAGCCCAGAGGAGTAGTCACTTGCTACTCTCCCAGATTATCTGCCAGGCAAACAGAAAGGTTAATGATGTAGAGCTTGATTACTCTGGTAGAAAGAAAGCAGTCAGCTTGATCCAAAAATCTTTATTGTGTGTGTAAGGGAGACGCATTAAAAGGACTCAGAACTGGAATACGTTCTCTCCTCCATTCTGTCTTTGAACATGGGAGTATTTGCCTTCTGGCACATACAGTCTTGTAAGTAATAGCTTTTTGCTGCGCACACATCTTTTTGCCCGAAGCTTGTTGTTTAATTTTAAGACATTTACAATAGTTTTGTTGTTAAGAAAGCCAGTCTTCTTCAATATCAGCAGAATAAATATTTGAATGTATGTGTCCCTGGAACAGATTGAGCACCATTAGTTGAAGTATATACATATAAATACATGTTTTTATATAAAAATACATACATAAGTGTGTGTGAGAGACACTGTGTCTGTGTGTATACATGTATGTGTACACCATAAGCACATGATTTTTGGTGTTCGTCTCTGAGATAAATGTAAACAAGGCCTATCAAGTGAAATGCATCAACAGCTCCAACAACCCCCCAGAAAAAAAAAAAAAGGAAAAAGAAAAACCAAGTGATAAGAAGCCAAAATAAAAGCAACCAGAAGCTGCCAACTGAACAAATGAACAACAACAAAACTACAGGATTAGGAAGACAAAGGAGAGTTTACCATGGCTGGAGACAGCAGAGTTTGGTTAGAGTTAGGTGTTTATAAAGGTTGGTTTCCTTTTTTAACAAGATTCTGCTTTGTAGAAATGTTTACTATTAAAAAAGTAACAAAAAAGAAACTTTATGAACCCATATAAATTGAAATCTTCCAGCCTTTGGTTGAAAACTAGAATGTTCTGGCCCCGAACTAAAATACTGAAGCCAAAATCCAATATATTTTCTTCCACAGTGGTTTATGGACCTTATAATTCAGAAGCATTTTTCTTACATTATTCCATGGTGGTTTGATTCTTTGGCAGGACCATATCTTGCATGATACTTAGCTAGGAAAAATCCTTTTGTCCCCCACACTTTACCTTAGAGTGGCTTCTGAAAAGTTTAAATTTTTCATAGGAAAGAAAATTATCTTTGCAATTGGCTCTACATTTTGCCTATCTTATGGTGAAGGACCTGGAGGAAAAGAAGTGCATAATAATTTGTTATCTCTCTTCTCCTGCCGATTACTGATTAACACAGATTGTGATTTTCAGCTAGTTTAAATGACTTTATCTAAGAAGTTTCCACTTTTCGTTTTTACATTATTCATATTCTAAATAGAATTTAATATAGTTATCTTCAAAATCCAAACTCCAAGTAAGCTGTTTTTGTTGAGTTCTGAGTGCATTTCTTGCTTCTATTTAATGCATTATTTTTGACTAGACTCTAATTAAATAATGAAAATTATTGATAAATTTAATAATTTCTCCTTGAGCTTATCCTTCTATTTTTGATGTCAGTTAAGCCCAGACCAGGGGTGCCTGTACTGTGTTCCTCAAGACAGCTGCAGGTCTAAGACCTGGGGACCGTGTCTCACCCTCAGAGCAGGTGTGATCTCTGTCCTGCTGTGTTGGCTGCTCATCTTTGTCACCCTGTGTCTTAAGAAACAAAACAACGAACATGCTGTGTGAGTGTTTCAAGCACTCTTGGCGAAGAAAACCTCATTTAAAAGGACCAAAACATAGGACAAATCAATGGTACCTTAATGGGGAAAAACATGGTGTGCTCACAGCCACTAAGAAAAGAGGAAGATTCTATAAGGCAAAGGTTTAAAAACCAAGATGAAAAGAACTCTATTCATAAGCAAGAGGGATACAAGTGGGAAAGGAGCGAGTGAAGACAGAATTCAGGACAAATACCTCAAAGCAGCTATGGAAAAAGCTCTTCAAAAACACAGATAACATTCAGAAAAGCTGAAGAGAGAGGAAAGATGCCACCAAAGTTGCCTGGAAGTCACAAGCTGACAAGTCAAGGCAGGCTCTCAAAAACTAAAAAGTCAGGAAATGTCATTCTTCCTAAACATCTACTGAGGCCCTGGGGCACAACAAAGGAAATCCATTACAGCTGCATGGCAATTGGTAAATTCTTGTTATCATGCTATGTGCCAAACTCCTTTCTCTTTGCTTCTCTAATTCATCTGTCAGTGTGTGGGGGTAATCCAGACACTGAAGGGACTTGGTGTGCTAAAATGTCAATTGGGAGACAACCCTCAGCCCTTGATGGGGGGATGAATATATCAGAACATCTCAAAATACAGAATAGTGGAGCGAGGAGCTTGGTTCTGCGAGGAAAAGGTGGCAGAGAGTGGGCGAAAAAATGAGGCCAGTTTTCCAAAACATGCAAGTTCAGTAATTAGCCCTAGAGCCATGGCTTTAAAGCAGACAGCAAAGATTAATATCATGCCATCTGAAATCAATTTAATCCTATCCTTTTGAGTAAATAAGGTTTTGAGTTCCTACAAAACAGAGGCTCTAAAGGAAAACATTCATGACTCTGATTTTTGAAACATAAATGATGCAGTATGATGTGTGTTGAGGGAGGAGGATATGTGTGTGTGTGTGCATGAAAACTTTATCTTTTTATTTAACTGACACCAAATATAGTTCTGCTTGATCTCCAGAAGCCACAGAAGAGGATGTGTGGGCTTTCTGAACTGGCTTACAGGCCACTGGAGAAACACAGAGGAAAGGAAAATAAAAAGCTATCACTTTGCTTAGCCAGTGACAGCAAAAGCTGGCTCTGCTCCATTACCTGCACATCTTTCTTTGCATAGCAACCATCTTATCTCTGGAAGAAGACGTAACTGTTTTCTAGACATTGTGGCTTGCTCTTGGCCGCTAAACCTTCCTGGTGGTCCAGGTATGCCAGGATTTAGGGAAACCCAGGCTTTGGGCTGGTGCTGTGTTGTGGATGGGGGAGCTGGGAACAGCAGGCACAGAGGGTGTTGAGAGTGCGTGGTGCTGCTCAGGGACTCTCCTCTGCAGGAGTCCCCCAGGGGCTGAGCCCAGCGGTTTTACAGGTGTTTTGTGCCTCTGAAGTGTCTTCCTTGTGCTTTCATGTAAGGCATACCTGCCTCTAGGGAGTAAGTCCTCCTTAAAGAGGGGGAGGAATTTGGTATTTGTATTCCTTCACTGCCTTTGTTTTACCCCTGCTAATTACACCACTGGAACTAAACTGAACAGAACATTAAACCACTTGTCCTTACAGGAGAAGGGATTTAGGTGAATTAACCTGCCCAAAAGACGTCTGCAAGGTACATTTCCTTATGGGGAGCATCTACTCTGCTCCTGTGATTGAAGGCAAATACAGAAGATCACCAAAGGGAATGGTTTAAACATATCAGTTTCCATTTGCAGCATTTAAAGAGATTAGGGCAGGTTAATTTAGGTCTTAAAATAAGATGATAAAAAAAAAAAACAGCTTTTCAAATACCAACATTAGTGCAAATCTTTTTTTTTTCTCATTTTCATTCTCTCATCTTTAAAGGTGACAAATTTGATGCAGTATTTATTACTCTAAATGGTAATATGACATGCTTGAGAATAACCTATGAAAACAGGGAAAAGGAAGAAAAACACTTTTTTTTTTTTTTTGTGCATAAAAAATGTGTTGGATAGAAGATTTCGGGATTTCTGTTCCACTGAGCCTGTTTCTTCACTTATTTGCCTTTCCCTCATAAATTTACCAGAGTGTCACTACGTAGATGTTTAAATGTGCCTCCAGGCATTACTATGCACCTAATAATCCTAAAGTAAATACATTGTGTGATTGGTTCAAAGGAAGAAAATAGCCTGCTTTCATTTAAAGTGGTATAAAAATCTCATGTAGATTTAAAAGGATAGAGCATTTCACTCCAGATGTCCACCATTTCAATTATTGTAGTCTTATCAGTAGCAAGTGGAATTCATGTACTAGAAACTTTAATAAGAAAAAGTTCACAAGATTGTCTTCAGATAAGAAGAGCAAAATAAAGATAATAAACCCAGTAATGGCCTATAAGGCCTCTCACATACCTCTTCTAACAATAGTTTTCAGTTTCCTGCAAAGCAAGTGATAATCCTTATGACAGGTGTGCACATTTGGAGATGGAGGATGTTATTTTCATCAGATCTCCCAATCATTGTTTAAAACAAAGGACATTATTGCAATGAAAAACAAAGATTACTCTTATTTTTCAGGCCACAGTATCTCTTCTCTTGCTCAGGGTGCCAGCAGGATCACATTGACACTCTTGCTTGTTCAGACCATTGCTTTATTTTTACTAATAGAACAAATCATTAAACCCATCTCGTTGTCTTCTCTGCTGCTTAGCATGAAGGGACATTTGGGATGGCAGAGATGGCAGTCAGTGTCCATAGTGCAGCTCAGTAGCACAGGGTGACAAAGGGTGACAAAACCCATCTTGTTTCCAGTCAGGAGCAAGGCAGCAGAGAAATCAGGTGAATCAAAGAGTGGTGGGAGCAAAAGTTCTACGAGGGGCAGCTGACGGTACTGGGAGGAAAAGAGGTTCAAGGGGAACCTTTTCCCTCTCCACCACTGCCAGAAAAGAGGTTGAAGCTAGGTGGGAGCTGGTCTTTTCTCCTAGGGAACAAGCGACAGGACAAGTGGAAATTGCCCTCGAATTGCACCAGGAGGTTTAGATTGGAGGTTAGGAAAACCTTCCTCACTGAAAGAGAAGTTGAGCATTGAAACAGGCTCTCATCAGAGTCACCATCCCCAGAAGTGTACGAAAAACTAGTGGACATGGCACCTTGTGCCATGGTTTAGTGGTCATGGTGGTATTGGTTGAAGGTTGGAACTGATGATGTTGGGGGTCTTTTCCAACCTTAATGATTATATAATTCAATATCTTTTTGTCTGAATTGAGGATAGGGGTAGGAAGGATTACATCCTACATTGAAACAAGTCAGATATTGGTCCAGGAAACCTTTTCACTGCATCGCTATACTACAGATGAGCAATTAGATTTCCAGTAGCTATATGGTTGGTTTGTTTTTTTTTTTTTCCATCTGAAACTCGGTCATTTGTGATGAACATGTTGATAAGTCATTCACATGTTTTTATAAAGTGAAAAGAATGGTCTGCTGCCTGCTAGTCACGGCAGCCATCTAGATGTCTAACTAATGTCTTCCAAATTAAGGAGCAGAATGAGTGTATTTGTATGTGTGAGTAAGTAAATAACTGAAGATGACTGTTTTGGTTATTTTGGGATTTTTTGGTTTGGGCACTACAAATTATGCTATTCATACATATTATGATCCTGAAGTACTTAAGTCAACCTCATAAACATATGTGAAAATCTTCCCAAAGCTTCTAACCCAATCATTCTGCTATTGCATTGTGTGAGGGTTTTCTTATTCTTTATCTGTAAGGTCAGGAATACCATATTTTATCTCTTGAACTGAAAGTTTTTTCGGAAGCCATTCAAAACAAAATTTAAAAAAAAAAAAAAGCAGAAAAAAAAAAGCGTTGGGCTTTAGCTGATAGACCATTAAAAAAAAAAAAAAAAAACAAACTNAAAAAAAAACCAACTTATAATTTTACAGAAATAAACTAGTTGGGCATGCTTCTCAATCCATAAGGAGAAACCCAAATCCTTCCGCAGTAAGGCAATATTCCTGTGCTTGTTCTCCATAATAAGATTAGCCAGGCCTGAAAAAGAACAATTACATCACTACAAAGCATTTTAGCTTTTGATCTTATGAATCCAACTGCTGGAGTCATAAAGGACCACTAATTTCTTTTCTCGTGGGGTGTTTTTTTGGAGCCTTTTTTATGACATGTCCAATTTAGGATGACGAGAATGATGTGTACCAAGTTTTAATACATGTAGTATGCATTTCTCTCTGAAGTCTGAGAGTATGTGAGTCATCATAATGGCTGCAGGTTGTAAGCAACATCAATGATGAAAACATTAAACCAAAAAAACAAGTTGCCCTTATAATGGTTCATTTACTCTGGAGAAAAATAAATAACTAGATGAAATCTCTTTTAATAACTAGGAAGATTATCATGGACTATTCATTTCATCTGGAAGACATTTGCAGGCTATCTCCTAGAGGATTATTATTCCTACATCTTTATAAATGGCTGTATATATTTATTATTCTTTTATTTATGGCCACACTATGATTCACTTTAAGATTCAAGGCAGGGAGATCTGTAGACCAAAATTCTTGATATTTAACCATAGACCGACGGTGGGGCTGAAGTTAGAGGACGGTAAATAACAAGAAGTTTTATAAATGTACTCAAATCTCTTAATTATAAGCAACACAATAACACATTAACATTGTTTCCTCAGGAAATTAGATCTTGTTGATAACTGACCCTTGAAGGTTTGGTATCTCTGGATGTGACTAACAATAACTCTGAGCCTCCCAAGAAGCCAGTTCAGAGGGCTTGTACTTTTTTGAAGCTAAGGTGATGTTTGCTGAAAATGGGACAATTTACAGACAAGGAAGTGATAAAGAACACAGGGAGGATTGGGACGTGGCATGTACCAGGATGTGGATGACAGTCACAAGGAGGGAAATCTTGGATTCAGCATATAATTCATTAGTTGGGAACTTACACATCTAACCTGGAACTGGAAATTTTGCTCCAAGAGACAGTTTCCTGGCTAAAGCACTTCTGAGAACTGTCTCTCAGAAACCCCTTTGGGCCCAAGCCACTTAGGATCATTTAGCAGCAACTGCTGAAATAGCAGAGAATTAGGTTTTCTTTCCCCAACAGGGATGCTGAGCTACAGAAACAGAAAAACTTTGCTCTTTTGTCAGCTGTGGATAAAATATCATTTCAAGTGAAATGAGAAATATTGTAAACAAACTGCGATTTTTTTTGCTATGCCTTGAGATGAAAGTCAGTTTGGCTGCTTAATAGCCTCTCTCTAAAAAATCCGTCATGAAAGACAAGTGACTGCAGGTCTCATAGAGGAAATGCAGCTTTTAAAATTTCATCGGCAACTTTAGGTATTCTTTTCAGGAATGTGATTCCTTCTGAATAGCAGTGCAATATTTGCTACATCCACAACAAATGTAGTGCACATTATTAGGTAAAATGATAAAAAGAACTGCTGTTTATGCTGGCAAGCATCATTTCTGCTCATCTTTTCCTTAAGTGAATACTCACTGCTCAGTTTCTTTTTTGAATCATGCCAACAAACATAAGATCATAGAATGGTTTTGTTTGGAAGAGACCTTAAAGACTGTCTCATTCCACCCCCCTGCCATGGGCAGGGACACCTTCCACTAGCCCAGGTTGCTCCAAGCCCCATCCAACCTGGCCTTGGACACTGCCAGGGATGGGACGTCCACAACTTTTCTGTTCCAGAGCCTTAACCTCTCCACAGTCCAGAATTTCTTCCTCACATCCAATCTAAAAATGTGCCATAGAGGGAAACCTGAAGAGAAGTAACAGCCTTGTGAGTCAGTTCAGAGAGAAGGCTCTGCATCTAACATCTTATGAAGAACATAAGAACATGTGTGAGTGGGGGTTTAATAGTAACAAGAATCTGTTAAAAAAAGAGATGATGCAGAGATAAGGACAATTTTGCACGGAGACCAAGTATTCCTGGAAGGACTCAGTCATTGCTCAAAGTTTTTTGTTAGCTTGATGTTCAGATCTGAATGCAATGACATGATCGACTATCTTAGTTTCTACAACATTTTGGAAAACAGTCAGAACAACCTCTACAGTAAAAACAGTTATTCCTAGTAACTCTTGGAAAAAAAGGAGGTCTAGATGACTTAAAGGATTAAAACCTAACAAGGACCCTTGAAAGGAATAAAAAGAGGCTTTTGGAGAACATTGTCAAAGAAATTGTAGAAAAAATTGCAAATTAAAACAAAGTGTTTATATTTCTGAGTAGTAAGGAGACTACAATTGTAGCAGATTTGGGAAAACATCAAATGATGTCCTTATAGTGCATAGGTAGAGAGGGTGATAGATGTGAGGCACATTGATTTTAATATGTCTTTATACTTAGTTCTTTGTGACATGCTCAGAAGCAAATAAGCACATTTCAAGTGCAGTTTAGCTGCACAACTGTTCTTAGAAAGTTGTATTCTTATGTTCATCCATCAGTAGAAAAGTGCCAGGCTCTGAAGACATTGCATCCAGGAGTCTAATTTGAGTCTCTTCCAAGAGACGGTTCAATTCCATTATGAATTACTTCAGTGATGGATGCCCACGTAAGTGGTACAAGGAGCTCTGTGGAGAAATATAAAGCAAGGACTCTACAGGATAGGATGAGAATTCAAGCTGATCTTGACCTGGAAAAATGATCTGAATTTGGATAACATTACTGGAATGGAAAATGTAGGGAGAAGGCTTTTTAGCTTGAAGAAGAGAAGGTTAATAGCTTTTTCAATAGGAAGAAGAAATCCCACAATTTTGACTGTGCAGCCATTTAAAGAAGCAAATCTGATTGGGAAGAGAGTTGTGAATAAAATAATCATAATTTCTTAATTTTATGTACCTCAAATAGGAACAGGGTACAGGCTACTGCTCTGTCTGTGGTTTTGGATACTTTTTAAGAAAAAGTGAAAGTCCTTGGGAAAGATATATTTGATCTGTTGCTTTGATGGGGACAAAACACATCACTCTCTTTTAGTCCCTTCAAGCTGTGTTCTTGTGACATTGTACTTTTAGGGAGAGTTTAGCAGCTCCCCTTTTACAGTCTTGAGAAAAACGTGCATGGATTTCTGTATCTGTAAGCAATGGAGAAACATCAAGGGTAAAGAACAGATCCTGGGTCTGGCAAAAGGAGCAGCCTTATTGGAAAGGTGAGACGTGAAAAGAACAGATGAACAGCTGTGCAAGATGTACTGACTCTTTTGCCCACTATATTGTTAAAGTATTATGCTGGTGAGACCACGTAAATTGGTATTTTTAATTTGTAAGTTGCAGAATGAGTTATTCAGAAAGATTACTGAAAATTGTGGAGTCAAGAGAGACAAATAAGTAGAGAAGATGACTTACATTTCTTGATTATACAGGTGGGCTGGGTGACTGTTACAAATAACCCAGGCAAAGGACAGGAATGAAAAAGAAATAAAGCTACAAGGGAGAACACCCTGAAGAAAAAGAGGATAAAGCTGTGCATGCCTACTAATTCTGTAAAACAGTGAAGAATTGTTTTTCATGTAATGCATGAAAAGTTATCTTTATGAGCTGCACTGGAGAAACTCAAGTAAAGTGGAAAACAACCTGATCTTCTAATTCTTGAAGTAAGGCTGTGAGCAAAGGTGCTGATCAGAGGGAATTCATGTTAACTTACATAGTTGTAGAGTGCCAGTGGAGGAAACATTGAAGTTTTGTTCATCAAATAAAGAGAAGGACATTTGGATAGCTAAGAAATGGCTGAGCTTTCAGCAGAGAGACAGAAGGCACCTCCTTTTAGTCTGGACAAAACTTAAACAGATAAGCCCTATGGAAGACTTCATCCCCTGGCCTTTATGTGTGCATAGCATGAGGGATTGATAACACAATGAACTTCACATAGAGAGTGAAACCACAAAATTAAATCCAAAGCAGCCTGCAGGAGTCTCAAAACCACTGTGGAGATGGCACAGAGACTTGAGGAGTGGTACCTGGCTTAGAAAACCTCTCATTACTTGGGATAATTTGACTGCCGTGCAAAATCTGCTTTGTTGTCTCATTCTGTCTTGCATGAAGAGCATTAAATCAATTTTCTACAGCCACAGAACCTGTTAAATTAAGGTGAAATTTGGTGTAATGAAAAAAATCAGTGAGATTGCTCACATNTCTGGAAAGAAGTCAGTCTCTCTGAAGTAAAACCCTATGCTTTAGTAACTGTCCATGGAACTGTTAACACAGCCTACTTTATTCTACTGATTCAATGCCTTTTCTTCTGGGAAAGAAAAAAGCCATCACACATGGCAATACATGTGTGCATATTCCTACACATGCTCTGCCCTGAGCCAGAAGATCAGCTCAGAAGATTGCAACGAGATAAAAAACTGACAAAACTCCATTTTCCAAGAGGTGGGAAACAATCTTACATGTGATGAGGGTTTCGTCTGCAGCTGTTTGTGCTGGTCACGTAGCTCTGAGTGGTACAGCCAAGGGAAGCAGGGACTGGTGCATCTGGGCTGGAGGAGGCACAGGAATAACTCACCGAGCCTGGTTTGAGGTCCCTGCTCTATCCGTGCTTCGTAAATCAGAGCTGGTAGATTTTTAATACAAATTACTACAGGAAATCCTCCCAACCAGACTGGTGTCTTTTATACAAGTTATCATGCAATCCTACCCAGATGAGCTACACATAATGCAGGGCAGATTTCAGCTCTGTCTATCAATATTATTTTAACCCCTTTTTTTTTTTTTTTTTTTAAATAAATTGTGCTACATACAATGTTTACCTGCAGATTACAAGAAAAATAGAGATTGGGCGTCCAGTTTAGTATGAAAATATTTACATGCTGTGCTGATAACCAGTCCTAAAAGCACAGGCTGAGAAGCCTTTTCTTTTCCTCCCCTGGAAACCACAGCCCTTTTCCATCCCTTGCCCCGAGGGTCTTGGTTAGCAGAATATGATTTGTGAACATTTCCAGTCCAAGTCAGGAAGGAGCAACCTGCTCCTATAAGCTGCCTGGTTTATTTGGTGTTACAAAGAGTACAGTCTTAACCTCAAAAGGAAACATCTCTATTATCATACCTACTCATCCACGTATGGTGCTGGTTAATTATTTATATAAATTTATACCAATTAAAGAGAGAGCCCTTCAGCTAACAGCAACCTGCCAAAGGATTTTGTTGTTTTTATCATCCCTAAATGAATATAATCAGTTTAATCTTCTGGTCTCTAAAAGAGTGTCTATCGACAGGCTGCAGGTAGAGGTACCTCTAAATGCATTCCAAGGTGTAACATCTGTTTTTGTTTTGATATTACCACACACAGTTATTTCAACAGAGTAAACTTTGAGGTCTTCTGTATATTTCCAACTGGAGGCAAGGCATTTTTTCCAATTTTAGTTTTGTCACTTCTGTTGTCTAAGGCAATACTTTTATACGTGGACTTATTTTTTAATGCAGAAGGAAAAGACAGGAAGTATTTCCCTCAAGGGAAAAATGCCTTTACTTGGCCAGTACCCCAGTTAGAACAGCACCTTATATTCCTCTAGGGATTATTAGAAAACTCTTGCTGCCACTGCTGCTCTTCTTTTCACCTCCTTGGCTGGCTGATGCTTCTCTAAATGCCAGCTGACACTGAGAGGGATAACTTCTGATTTGGATGCTAAAATATGCTTTGATGTCCTTACACGTTTTGTGTAGGCTCCAAGTCCTTTATGCCTCTCAGCAAAATCACAGCCAAGCACTATGCATTACGGAAATGTGTGTCATTTTCTTCCTGATGTTTTCCTAGCACAATACTTTCTGGGAACATGACTTTTTTCTTCCTGTTCATTTTCTTTTTCCATTCTAATTAAGAATACATTTAGGTCTGATCTGGATGTGGGGTGCTATTGTGAGGTGATATGTTTTCTTTTTCTTTTCCCAGCAGCACAGGAAGGAATTGTTTGGCTTCTCCCATGTTCTTTTACCTAAAACATTTAAGAATAACATCTTTTAAAACATGTTATTTTTCCTTTCTCTTCTTTTCCTACATGTTGTAACTAAACCACTTTTAAGATAATAATTTTTGACTTTAGAAGAATTATTAGATTGGAATCTTAAAATAGTATTGATCTTGGACATACAGTTCCAAGCTTTGAATGAATACAATCCATATTGCCCAAGTTCTTGAGCTTGAAATCTGCCTTTAAATAGATTACAACAAGCTGAGAACTAAATATTTTCTCATTGCTACTTGGAGTTAGAAAAGAAAAATTTTCAAGTTCTTTAGCCATTGAGAAGACAATTTTAGCATGTCCCACCATTGACATCAAACAAAACTCTGATTTATGTATCCATACACAGAGACATTTCCCACCAAAGTCACTCTGCACGTGATCAAGTCTTTTTGAAAGCTTAGCACTTTATCTAATTGTTTAAATAAAGGTTTAGCTTTCCAACTTTAACAGCTTATTAAAAAAGACCAAAATTGGCCCAAGAAGCTTATGTCTGCCTGAGATTAGAGACCCATAAGCTCATTATTTACACCACTCCCTTCCTCATGACAAACTTCTGCTACTGCTGCCAGACTGACAGCTCTGCAAACTGGATCTAACTTTGTGGTGCAAGGTCTGTAGCTCTCAGTAGGCAACCAGGCATCATCACCTCTGTCTTTTCCATGTGCTACTCTGGGGGAAAACTGATTATCATAAGTATGTTGTTTGCAAGAGGTTTTTTTTGACTTTTTGATTTTCTCCAATGCCCTTCCACCATAAAAGTCATTCTTTGTCCCACTATTGCATGCTGGAAGTTGAAGTGCTAATAATAAATATAGAAGCACAGCAAATTCTTCCTTTCCTTTGCTTATTGTTGGGCTGACTGACACAAGAGTCATGTGGAAAGAAATCATCATAGAACATCAACCTTAAAGTTCATCTCATCCCACCCCCTGCCATAGGAAGGGACACCTTCCACTATCCCAGATTACCTCAAGCCCTGTCCAATCTGGCCTTGAACTCTTCCAGGGATGGGACAGCCACAGCTTCTCTGGGCAGCTCATTCCACTCATAAAAGACTATTCAGTTTGCAGCTGCAGACTAATTGAACCTAGATTAGTTTTACATTTATTAGAAGATATTCCTTAACGGCTCAGAGACTGATTGGATTGGTTGACACCTTATCATTTCCTGGCTGCAGTTTCCTGTGGGTAAGCTACAACTACTCTTTGGAAAGTCTCTGCTTTACAAGAGATAAAAAGTCATGAGACTTACCTAGGTCTGGAAATAAACACTGCTGTACATCAGAATTGTAACTGGAGAAGGGGGCAAGAGAAAAACCTTTGGTCATCGTTATAATACAAAATGTCACACGCAGAAATGACTGGGGTCTATTTTCACTCATTTTGTGTGTAATGAATGTTTCAGTGGTTTTATATATACAGAATTACGCCCACAAATGCCTGTTTAATGACCTGCAGCTAATGAAAATTGAAGCAGTGAAGATGTCATCTCCAATCCTTCCAAGCTTATATAACACAAATGTTTTTCAATCCTATACTGCTTCTCGGAAGGAATATGTTGGTGATTTCTCAGAGTCCGAGGAAGAAGCAGTGATGAGGCCTGTTCTCATGGGTGTGCTTCCTTTATCATCACTTTTACTGTGCTGTTGTATCACACACTGCTGTGGAGGCTGGGAGTGTCCTCAGGGGGACAGTGTGAAATACTGCACCATCCAACAGAGAGTGTTTTACTCCCGTTTCATTTGAATGGGGGACAAATGTTAAGACCATGTACAGCAGGAAGCTTTAGGTGCAGTAATTTCATAGAGCTTTGGAAGGAAAACATTTGGGAATTCTGGAGGCACTGCCTTAAATACTCATCTGGGAGGTGAGCACCTAATGATCTTTAATGTATTTAGCTCTACAACACCCCTGAAGAACAGGGAAGTGCTGTTATCACTAGTTTATGCTTGAGGAATTTAAAATGTAAGACTTAGTCTAGAAAAGCTGTTGTACCATGAGCCAGGGGATACATTTTTGGGTGGAAAATCTAATGTTTTCTTTTCCTCCATAAAGGGAAAAATTATGAATATAGGCACATACGGATTAATGAGGTGATCTGCTTGACACTATCAGTGCTGTTTGAATAGAGATAGGGTGCAACTGCAGACCTGACTAACACTGTCACCATAGGGCCATTTTGTCCTTCCTTTGGTCTTTCTTGTTGCAAAACATAAAAGCGATTTTGTTCTCAGGTCACCTTTTGCCTTTGAAATTTTTTCTCCTAGTGACCATATCTAACTGTCAAAGGACAAATTTCAATTTATGAATGAGTTCAAAGTGCTCCCGCAGTGGTTATATCTGCTCTGGTAAGTGCAGGGGCACTGCTGCATTCCTTTTTGCCAGGACTATGGCCTTGCTCATTATTTTGTAGAGAGGCCAATTTATAGGAGACATAATAAAAATACCTAGAAGCCGGGAACACTCAAAAATGAATTTAAAACAAAAAAGACTCTGAAAGGATGTTTGATATGGGCTTGAGAGATGGAGTAGGAAGTGAAGGCAGCAAGGGGAAACTTATCCAAGACATAAAGCTGAAATCTTAATAGACACAGCAAGACAGAGACATATAGTGAAGTCAGCAATTACATCTGCCCAATGGAGATATGAAAATTCAGGTATCAAGTTTGCTTTGAGAGCCCTTTCAGTGGGGGAATGTAGCAACAGAGATAGTGGGACTGTTTGTCTCAGAAATGTAATTGTCACTGAACTATGAGGACAGTAAGAGTCCACAAGGCTGGCAGCATCACTGTTAGGAATAACAGTGTAATTTTTTGCCTTCACTCAGTGTCAGTATCCAGCAGGAAGGAAAGAAGCCTGCTTCCCTCAAAATACCATGGAGGAAAGAGCCATGAACATGATCGAGCCATGGACAGACAAAAGTACAGAGTTTGCAGAGTATGGCACTTCTCAGGACACTCAGAGGTGCTCTGTGGAGGAAAGTGATGCTCGGCAGCTTCACTCATCCCCTATTCAGAGGAGCATGTGCTTCAGATTTCCTAGATTTTGGGAAGCACTATCTCACAGAGAATTTCCCAGTTTATTATGACACCAAGAATGACACACCATTCTTATGAAACCTGGATATCATCAAAGATTTGAAGCATTCTAACTCTGTAGAACAACAACAAAAAAATATTACAGATATGGGTTAATATTGGGAAGGAAAATGTTTTTGCTTTAGCTGTTATAAAGTATAAAACAAGCATGAAGATGAAAGCAAAAACAAGAGCACAGATGGAAAAAGAGGATTAAGCATTAGTGAGCTGGTGCAGGGTGCGTTGGGCAAGGAGTTTTTTGTAGGGCAGATCCTTATTTTTCAGCATCTCTGATATCCTTGACAAACATTAGTAGCAACAGAGGATGCTTTCAACCTGAGGCTCTTCAGGCTTGTTTGTTCACTGCTTTGTTTGTGTTTAACTCTGCCTTCTATTAAAACTGTGGAGAAAAGAGTCCATGCTGCTGGCTACTTCTCTGTAAGCTCAGAAAGGGCTTCTGGATGCAATTTTGTGTGATTGCTTGTGTTTTATGGAGTAAAAAATTCGAAAATAGATATTGTGTAGCCTATATTTATGAAACGAGCAATTTTCTAGCACACTAAAGGACACCTTGGCTTCCTGTACCCAGTTTGTGGACAGTTGATTGAGTGAGACCAGGATCCAACACCCTTGCCCTTGCCACAGAATTCCTGAAGGACTATAAGCCAGATGCTACCTCAGATTATCTCTGTGTCCACATTAACGCTGTAAAAATGAAGCATTTATTTTGAGATAGACTTTTGTCCATTTGAATAAACTCTTTAAAAACCTCACTTCCTGATTCAGTCCCAGTCCAAACCTTTAAAACATTTGAGGAATTGCAGTTATACATATGTAAAGAATAATAAAATAATTTAAAAATGGGGCCAAGACCAGGAACATCATCATGAACACGCTGAGTTTTAAGAGGACTTATCTTAAAAACCACAGAGAACAAATATTAAAAACTTGATGTTTAATGAATATGCAGCCTAGCCTTCCTGGTGTTCTATCAAGTAGCGGCTGCTAACAGCTCAACACATAGAAGATGTGTTTCCTCCTTCAGTTGGTTGCATACATTAAAACAGAGCCCTGAAGGAAGAGAATTACACAAATGCTCTTATACTTCTTTGGGAATTGTATTATTTCACTGTCCCTGAAAGATGAACAAAGGCGGTGAGCTCCATGAGCTTCATGGATACAAAGCTTCTGGCCAGTAAAGGGTTATGGAAAAATCTTTCAAGAAATAGATGCATTGAAGTAAATGTGCTGGCAGCATTTCAGCATCCTGAAATATGTCTGTTTCCCTGGCAATTTCAACCTCAGTGTCTAGTTTAAGTTGGTGTGGCATTTTTTCTTTCCTGAAGAATTTAGGTGAGAACACTCTGGGCATCTCAGCCAAGTCTCACTGGAGGGGGTTGAGGCTTTGCACAGGACGAAGACTGACCCAATACTTTTCTCTAGTGCAGGATCATCACCTATCCTTGCTGTCTACAGGTCCATGTAAAAATAGCGCAGAGCAGGGTCCCAGAAATTACAAGACTGATGTGAGTCTGCATGTGTAGTCAAAAATAGGTAAGTTTTTTCTTTATTCGGGAGGTCTAACTGCTGCAATAATGTAGGAGATGCGTGTCAACCCTTCTTCTCCACAGAAGAGCAATAATTGAAAGGCTTTGGTAGTACCTGTTGGCTGATGCAGACGAAGAGACTGGTTACACAAACAGGCCTAACAGCTTGTGATAGCACAATGAAAGAGTGGCTCATGCAGATGCTTAATGAACTGGGAACATAAGAATGTCTGATCACTAACCTGAAGTCACCCCTCTTACTTTATGGTTAGTGCAGTATTTAGTTATGCAGGAAAATAACTAGGTGTGGGGTTCTCAGCTCAAAAGAGACATAGGATCGTTGGAGTAAGCCCTGAGGAGGCCATGGAGCTGTTCCAAAGGATGGAGCTGTTGGAGACAGGCTGAGAGAGATAGGGCTTTGCAGCCTGGAGAAGGGAAGGCTCCAAGGAGACCTTAGAGCCCCATTCTAGTGCCTAAAGGTGACTTACAAAATAGACGTAGAGTGGCTTTTTACATAAGCACATAGTGATAGGACAAAGGGAATGGTTGAAAAGTAAAAGAGAAGAGATTTTTAGTAGATGTCAGGAAGACACTCTTCCTTGGGAGGGTGGTGAGGCCCTGGCACAGGGTGCCCAGAGAAGCTGTGGCTGCCCCATCCCTGGAAGTGTTCCAGCTCAGGTTGGATGGGACTTGGAGCACCCTGGTCTAGTGGAAGGTGTCCCTGCCCATGGCAGGGGGGTGGAATAAGATGGTTTTAGTGTCACTTCCAACCCAAACCATTCCATGATTCTAGGAAATAAGGACTCCCAGAGTATGATTTATTTCACTGAAGAGCTAAGCTGCCATACAGAGGTATCTCACACAAACAGTTGTCAATGAGTGACATCCACGTTTAGGTTATTCAGCTGGGAGTATAAGCATTGGTAGGACAAATACTTTCTTTTGTTTGTTTTATTATTTTTGGTAGTTTGTTTTGGCTTTTTGTTGGGTTCTTTTGTTTGTTGTTTGGTTGGTTTTTTGGTTTTTGTTTCCATTTTTGTTGTTTTTTTGTTTTCAGGAAATTTCTTATCTATGTCATGTTTATTTACTTGCATCTTTCACTCTGTGTTTTCACCATGAACTCTTTTGAGTTTCTCAGCAGTGTCCCACAAAGACCAGCAGGGAAGACACTTGATTTTCCATACCTGAATGTGTTCCCTAAATAAATTCAGACTGGATTTGGTCTATAATGAACCAATTAGCTCCCTTGGATGGCAAATCCAGACATGAAACAGAGCACCACGCTCCAGATCCCACAGCCTTGGGATCACATGGATGCAAGCCAGTCTATGCCATTTCGGCTAAGAACCAAGATACTGTAAAATATGTGAATAACAAAGATGGCTCAGGCATAACCATCCTGGCCCAGACTCAATTGACTCCGGATTTTGGAGTCATGTGTGATAGCTTTTCTTCTCTGTATTTTTCTGAAGTGAAGGACATAGGGAAGAAGAGAAACAAATTAAGAAAATGTTGAAAAAAATGTCCTGAAGCCAAGTGTTTTATACTTACCTGCTGCATCTTATTAAGTTGTCTTGTTATTTTCTTGCATTGCTGCCACAAGCAGATTTATTTGGATAAAGGAAAACCCAAGGTACTATTATCAGGCAAATCCCCCCTGTGTTTACTTTTTAAAATAAAGATTAAATGCATACAACTTTTAAACTTTAATGAGTTTGGGTCTGTTCTAGCTGGGTTGATTTGTTATCCCAAATCCTTGTGCCATCATATTAATGACTGCTTGCACCAAGGGGCACACAGAGTAATCCCCCATCTCTGGCAGTGTCAGCTCTGCAGTGATTGCTATGTAATTAATCAGAGACTGCTGCTGGAATGAGGACATTGTAATCTGATGCATAATGAAACTTATTAATGGTGTCCTGCATAATTTATGGGATCTAACCGTACTAATGTAGGTATAACACATAAACAGTTTTCTTTCATTAAGTCTATGAACTAACATGCCATGAGAATCTAAGGGCTGGGATCTTTAATTTTTCCAGCTGTTGCTGAATTGGCCCATTTTAGCAGATGTACAGGAGCAATTGATTTCCTGTAAAACCCTGAAAGCCACCACCCCTACAAGGAATATTTGCAAACATTCTGTTCTGTAGTATTTGCGTTCCCATTGTTCTTTATTTGACTGATGTTTGAAATCCCACTGGGACAAGCACTGTATAAACATCAGGGAAGAACAACTCCTACCCCAAATTTCTGACAGTGTGTCAGGACAAAAAGGAACCAAGAAAAGGAGACATTATTTTTTCCTCAGTCTCTTAAGTGGAGTTTTGAAGACAGGACCTGAAAAAGTGAGAAATTAATAACGAGATGTAGAAAAATATTTATCCTGGTACTTTTCCTAGTTGACTGTTTCTGATGAACTCTTCAGCTCTTAGAGATATACAGATACTTAAGTATGTGACCAAAACAGAAGATATATGGCTAGGACCACAGTAAACAGAAGAATTAGGATTTCAACTGGCATCTTTTTAATCCCAAAGTCTTTGCTTTAGGAATAAATAAACAACTTTTTTACAAGTGGTTTTGAAAGTAAGGTTTTAAAACACCACAGTTAGATATAAGTATGTGGAGCCACAAGCATCCCCCCCGACCAGTTTGTTAAAGGAAAAACTTACTCCCAACCAAGATCACGCATGCCAAATTTCAGTTTTATTTTAATTTTTATGGTTGTCGCTATGAACACCTGAATATAGTGGTTTATAATGGCTCCTCTGACAGGCTGTTATAACTTCAATGGTACTAACAATACTACTATAATTAGTGACTTTTGTATTGTATTAACAAATGCCAGAGTGTGCTACCAGTCTTCCAGATGACTTATCCAGGTTTTAATTAGTGTCTATCTTTCTTTTCTTTGTGGAGACATACACTTACTAAAATGATTCAATGCTTTGCACCATGTACAGGTCAAAATATCCACCTGTCAAGTGGGTTTACAGCTGCATGGAAGGAGGAAATGACTCGCGACATTTTATTAATGGAACAGATTGCATATTTCTCTAAATAGAAATGGGAGGAATTGTGTGACAGATGGATCAAAACCTTCCCGTTGTTGAAAACCAACAGATGAGACAGACTTCTCTTATGGCACTAGCTGGATAGTAAGATGCTGATTAACCAGACCTGAATGAATCTTCTGCCCCTTGGCTTGGAGCGTTCATGAGGCACTTAAGTACTGGGTGATTTTTCTGTATCATATTTTACATCTGAGCAATATGGATGTGGTGCATGGGTGTGTTCATGTTTGCACTTATATACGTATATATATATCAATGCAAGCACACACATTAAACTGGCATTTTAAAGTAATTTCAGTTTCCATAAAAAGTTGGTTCATAATCTGTGTTTAAGTTGTCTTTTGCTAATACTGGAGTATGCCCAGTGTCAATACACTTATGTATGAATAACATTGCCTAATTTAGTAGGAAGTCCTACCTATTAGACAATTAGAGCCTTCATTACAAGGCTATCAGCTTAATGTTACTGAAGGGAATTTACCATTATTTGAAACGTCTCCCACGGCACAGTAGTGATTGTGCAGCCTGAGAAGAGCAGTCATTTAGAGTGAAACTGGAATAGCAGGATTCCTTTAGACAAGTTGTTAGCCACACATTAATCATTACAGTTTCCATCCCACTAAGAGTTACACAGTACTTCATCTACTGGATGTCTTTACTAAGCCATGGAAATGCCACTCTTCACTGCTGTCTCCACGAATGCAGGAAGCTTTACCTGTTTGAACACATATCACGGATTTCAAAGGCACTGCTTCCATGGCCTAAAGATAAAGGATGCTTTTAGTTGTTTTTGTTTTTGTTTTTTTTTTTTTTACTTTTTTTTTAAACTTTTTAAGTGTAAGTGCAGATGCCACGTATGAGGAGCTGTCATTTACTCATGAAAGAGCACATCAAGATTTTTGCTGTCACTTAAATAGGAGAAGCTCAAAGAAGCTGCTGATGCAATAATGTACAATCAGGAAGCAATCGTGAGTGAAGGAGGGCAGGCACATAATCCCCCAGCCTCCAAGAGGAATCTGGCAGATGAATCTGAGCGTGAGGATTGATCCCTAGGTATGTTCCCTGGAAGAGCAATAGAAGTGATAAAGGCACTGAAACAGTTCACATGCTCTGCACTGGAAGATGAATTACATGCATAATGTGTGTTTTTAGCACAGTCAAGTTAAGGGCTTGACACTTTGTAAAAAACTAATGGCTTGTTACACAGAAGTCATAATAGTTCCTCCTGGTCCTAAAATCTCCACATCTGGCATTTATTCCTAAAGAACTACTCTTATGAGACATATGTTCCTATTTCTCTAACGGAGAGAAGATGGTGAAGGAAAGCGGTTCATTGCCAACTTGAGGGTTCACAGGGTGATTTGCATAAATACAAACCAGTACCAGGAAGGCTTTAGCAGTTTTACTCTTTAGCTGACCATAGCAGAGCTCTTTGGATGAGATGTGATAGAAGGTTTATTAGACTTTACAACCCAGGAAATACTAACATGTTTAAAGAAGATGCTCTTGTATCTCACAAAATGCTGTGCTAGCTCAAATAATATTTGGGACTTTGCTGAATACCGCAAGACAATATCCATTTGTAGGATCATGAATTACATCTCAAACTATCTTTGTGTTAAGTTCTATCACAGTGATGTAGGATTTTGTGGTAACTGGTTACAAAGCTATTCCTGGGACAAAAAAAAGTTAACCCAATGGAAAATTGCAGATACATTAACAGGCACTGGTGCAGCAATAACTCCTTACTGCACTTTAAATTGTGTAAAGTACTTTATGACCTCTAGGCTTTTTCCTCCCCTTTTAACTTTGCAATGCTTAATAAAAGTTATACTTAAACTGCTACACTGGCTTAGAAAGTAAGAAATTAATTATGAACACCCCATTTAATGCTGGAGGAGTACAGTGTCCACAGTTTCTTTAAAGCATCAGTGAGGTAATTTCACTGCTGCCAATTGAACAGTTATACAGAACACATCTAAATGTGCTCAGTCAATGAATTCTTGGAGTGTTTCTGCTTCATTAACTGTTTACATGGTGACCTCAGTGGAAAGGCTTCAGCCTGATGAAATGCCTGCTTTGCATACTGCCGCAGGCAACAGCAGAATATCTGTCCCTGATTATTCATGAAAAACTCAAAATTTAGGAGTAACTCATCAGCTTGCCCAATGCTGCCACATCACCTCTTGCTGTGTTAACCTCTCAACAGCCTCTGTAAAGCTGTAATAGACAGCAATAACATGCCCATCTCCCGTGCCCTCCATCTTCCATTAGACAGAGTCAGATATTTTCATTGATGTTTCATGAACATATTTCAAGTATTCCTAATCCCGGACATTGCATTTGAATGGGATAACTACTTCACTCTTTTTTAATGGTGCTGTTATTTGCCTCATGAATCACAATGCCAAGGAAGCCCATGATATTTAAATTTTATGGCACTGTCTTCCGAAGTAACAACTTTCTAACTCAGCACAAAGTGAAGAGGAACAATTTACCTTACATGAACTGCTATTTGGTTGACAAAAATAATCCCCAGAAGAACACTGACTATCCACATTATTACCTTGGATATCCCACCATGGGTTTGTGCAGAGCAAATAAAACTCACTCATTTTCTGTTCATATACAACAATATGGATAAATAAATGGCATAAGTTTAAATTTCATGATATGAAATAGCATTTGATAGATGCATTCTAGCTGCCATGTAACTCAGTGTAAGTCAGAAATCTCTCACAATATTGCAGTGGCTTTATTCTGCAATCCAAAGGCCAATGCATCTTTTTGTTGATGAGATAAAGCTTTCATGGTCTCAGAACACAATAATGGCATAATAATTAAGCCTATGTGGTTGGCAAATGCTCTCTTCCCTTTTTTCATTCAGCTTTCATTTACTACCTATTGACAGGAAAAAGTGATCTCTTTATCTATATATTCAGATTATATATGAGATTATACAGAAAATTTTAATCCCCACATTCTGTGTAGGTAAGGAAAACTGGACTATGCTGCGTATCAGAAGGGAAACCTTGCTTTTGGCAAGCTCTATTAAATATGCATAATTATCTGAAAGAACAACTTAAGACCCTCACTCAATACTTTATTTTAAGCTACCTACTGCATGCTGCAAATTTAATCTATTTCCCCTGAGACACTCTTGCCGTGGTAGCAGAGAAATTATGGATTGCAAGTAGGGAAGGAGATGTACTTTAGTCCTCTGCAAGAATACCATTGCTCCCTGGAGGACAGTTGGTAGTGATGTGTGTTGTCTGCTATTAAAAGCCTTGAGTAAGGGTCTTTTGGTGCTTTTTTAAACGCAGCTTTGATGTTGAGCAGGAGGAAGATGTGCAGCAAAGCTAAATGACAACTGTTCTGAGGGCATTTGCACAACACGGGTTTTACGAAGGACACAGGCTCCTGGCTCAGAGGTCACTTTGGCAGCCCTGCAGTGAATCTGCAGCAGCTTCAGTGCACTCACTGAAAGCCACTCTTTTGTGGGAGAGTCTGCATTCCCCCTCAAGAACCATATTTCTGTGGAAATCCACAGCTCTGACAACTTCTAACACAACATCTCCCTGCAGTACTTCCAGCACTGTGACTGTTAAGGCTGTTAAAAGAAGGCTTTGCAATCCAGGACAAGAGAGTGAAGATGTGAGGACAAGCTGAACCAGATCTTTTGATGGTAGAAACTGACACACAGTTCCATTTATTCTGATTCTGTAACGTCAGCTACTGTTGTCTGAGGAATCAGCTATGAAATAATAAAATTTGGGATTTATTTTAGGAATATCTTCCTTTTGCCTGCCACTTTGTCTTCGTATTTTGAAAAGAAAACCTGTGGAGGGAAGGAATCTATGTTCTATAAATTTAGGTTTAGACAATAATATTAAAGAAAGAACCAATTTTTATTTAGGACAGTTATGCTAGCAATAAATGATTATTCCCCATTCAATATATCAAGATTTAGGCAGAATCTTAGATTTTCATGGGTAAAGTTTTAAATTATGTAATTTCTTCATAAATGTTTAAGTGCAGAAAAACTGTTTAGACATTTCTATATCTGTTACCCTCTCCCTTAGTCATAAATAGGACTTTTAACTTTCAGGGGTCTTCTATGAATCACATAGCAGAATAAACCTATAAGATTTTAACTTCAATGAAAACACTATACAACAAAGAGTGCAATTCCTAAAAATGGAAAGAATGGCAAGAAAATTTCCCCTTTTTTTTTTAGGGTCATGTGATGTGCTTACATACATAAATACCATCTACTCAAAGCATACAGGTGTAGATTCTTAATTAGATATTTTATCACTCAAATCTCTTGATTTTAAGGAAGTAAAAATACAAAAATATTCTCAACTAGATGAAATATTTCCTTCTTCCTGAAACTGAATTTCCATTAATTTTGAGCAAAATGTGTTTTATTGCAAACACAGTAAATTGAAGTATATTTTCCTCTGATTTTTTCAAGTTGGGTTTTTTTTCCTATTAATGTAAAATATTTTCTAAAAACAATCCTAAATTAATTGATTGTAAATACTAGCAAATGCAACTTGTTAAAAAAAATGAGGGAAAAAATCAGTTTGAAAGAATATGTTGCTAAGCTTCTGAGGCAGCATCACTTTGGTCACAGTTATTATATTACAGATGGCACTTTCCATCTATCCTCTGACAAAGTGCAAATGCAGAATGTTTCATTTAGGTCTGCCATGTAGATGAAAAGTCAACAATTTTTATTTTCCTTCAANCTCACATAGGAATTAAGGTATGTAGTGAGGAAAGAAAGTTTACAGAGACTTTAAACTTCAGCAGCAGCAGTTTTGTAGCCAAGGTAGTAGACAGCATCTGTTTATTTGGCTGTCTTCTGGTTTGAAAACATTCTCAAATCAGATTAGAAATGTCTCAAGTCTTCATTTTCAGATACTCTGAAAGTTGAGTTCTCATTTCCATCACTTGAAGGTCGTAGAAGTTCAATATCGAGCTTTTAGTCTCATCCTATGCAGGTATAAACAGAGTAGAAATAGAATATTGGAGAAGGTGGATGTCACTCTTTCCATGGCAGTGAAACAAGATGATGAGGTGGAAGTTTTGTCCCACCTTTTATTCAGCACTTCAAGGGCTGGCATGCTCTCCAGTAGCATAGGAGACCCAGTTTCAGTTCACTCTTGCTTTCCAAATCACATCAGCATGGGACTGAAGGGGACATGGGTCACCAAGTGTTACTCCCTGTAGCTGCAGACAAGTGAATCACTTGCGTTATTCCCTTCATAAACACGTGAATAATTTTTATTTTGATTTAGGAACATTCAAAGCCCCATCCTGCCTAGCCTCAAATGCACTCTTGGCTTTTACATAATTCATGGTCATAGGAACAATAAGAGCCTGGTACAAGTGTCTGGTACAATTTTCTTCACTGCAGTCAGCATGTGTGTCTTAAGATTGCTCAGTGACTGAACTCTTAAATTTGCTTAGGTTGCTATTAATAGTGCTTCACTGAAGCCCTGGCTGGTACAAAAAAAGGCATTTTCAAACTTTTGTGAACTGTTAATATTGCAAATGCAATTAGGAAGGACTGATAAGGAAGGCTGTAGTAGGCTAAAATTGTCAATGGCAAAAGGAAAAATGCAGCAAAAGTTGTGTTATCAAAAGTTGTAGTGGCTTTGTTTCCTGAAGAAATGAAAATATTAAAATCTAATCATTCGTGGCTAAACTTTGACCAAATTTTCTGATAGGTATTTAATATTCTTGTTAGTGTTTACATCCAGTGGGGATTTCACTCTGATTAATTCAGATATATCTAAGGAACTGGAAACGCCTTTCAGATTTTTCCAGTATTCCCACGCACATAGACACAATGAACAACAACAAAAAAAAGAACAAAATCAAATCATCAAAATCTCATGGCATTTGAAATTAGTTTTAAAATATGATGGTTTTTAAGTCATTATAAAATCAGGAATGCATTGCCACAGTAACTGTGTTTTTCTATTGCAGTTTGTTCCCTCCCTATATCTGCAAAATTGTATTAAAAACATCTCCCTATTTTCATCACCTGTCTTCTTTCTTTAGACAAAAAACCCTTTGAGACCAGGACTATGCCTCACTTTAGATGTGTGCAGTACTCAAGACACACATCCCAAGGCTGGTTTTGACCACTATCCTCCATATTCATATAAATAACAGTGCAAATTGCCACACTAAAAATGAAATTTTTCATTATTTTTCCTTCTTTAATAAGCTAATGATAAAATTCTTATTTTCTTTTTTTTTTTTTTCCTTTTTGATTTGGTTTTATTTGTCAAAAAGACACAGAGTAATTTTGTAAAATTAAAGTTGTAGACGGTAAACATCTACTTTTTACCCTATCCACGGAACTCACACAAAATTAATTATGGGAAGAAGAAAAAGAAAAGGAAAGTCATACAACATTTTTTAAACAGTGGGGGAAAAAAGATGCTAATTTTGATGTACTGTCCCTGCCATTTAAACATTTATTCGTCACATAAGCAAACACAGATGTTAATAAAAAAAAAATCCTCACTAGAACTGGTGAATATGACGTGCCCTTGATTTGGTCTTAGTCTAACTGTACTGAATTGTAACGGCAGTGATGCAATCACTATTGCCAGTACCCTCTGCACCATTAATTTGACTTCTACAAACAATAAGGTTTTATGGGTCCCTACAGTGATTATCCCATGAACTGATATGCAACCAAGAGTGTTTTGTATCTAGATATTGAAACTATTAATTGCCTTGATGCCATCGAAGTCATAATCTAGCCCAGCAGAAGTGCCTGGGTATAATGTCCCAGTGCTCCCCAGACACTTTAAAGCTTATTTTAAATGTGGATTAGTGCATCATATTTTCAGAGGTCAGTTAAGATATGAGTATCAGGGAAAAAAAGATTTAAAATTGTAATCAAGGCTGAGAAGGTTACATGCAGGAGCACAGTAAATAAGGATAATACTTAAAATTTTATAGAGATATTAATTGTCCTTAATTTTCTTCTTTTTTTGTTTTTCTCCTGAGGAAATGTTCTGAAAACAGCACAGTTGCAACAGGGTCTCTAACAGAGCACTGATAGAGCCTCTGCTGCTTCCCCTGGAGAAAAATGTGGAGAAGGGCAGAAGCAGACTGTCGCCATCTCCAGAAGACAAAAAATTTTCCGATGATCTCCAACACCTCGCACATCTCTAATGACATGAGGAGGTGCAGAGGAACATTCTCACACCCTTTCCTGTGGCTGAAACCCATGAGTTATGAATAACAGCTGCTTCTCACTGTCCCAGAGCCTTTGCTTTGCGTATTGTCACACAACTGTTTTCCTCTCTATTGCTTATTTGCTCTCTGAAGCTGATGTGGGTGATTATAAAAGCCCATTCTGGAGTGCCCATAGCACTTTCACAGCAAGAAAATTGACTACATTGAACCCCAGCTTTCTTGGTAACTGTCTGAATAAACATTAGAAAACATAGTTGAATATACGTAAGAAAAATCTGATAGTGACTGTATAACTTTCTTAGTTAATCTACAACATTCCTTGTAACCAAACAAATCTATCTGTAGGTTTTAAGATCATTGCCTGGATGCCCTCTTGAAGTCTGCACTAAGATTGTATCATCCAGATACTTAATTTGGATTTCATAGACAGTGATCTTACATTTCTGTAGGCAGTATAGATAAGAAACAGATAGGAAACAGATATGGTCCTTGCCCAAGGAGAACGAGTAGGGGCAATCACTGTTTCCATCACTTCTTAGCTGAAACTGTGGTCTTCATGCTGCTCAACACAAGCCTAGGAATGTCTGCTAGCATGGCTGTTCCTGAAAATGTAAGAATAACAGTTATCTTCCTTACATCACCCTGGTGGAAATTATAAGGCTAAGAGTTTAGAGGTCTTTTGGGTTTCTAGAATTCCTTATGGCTAAGGGAGGGATGCAGTCACCTCCAGAGTAGGAACAGCTGCTCCAGTGCCAGCTAGAAGGCAAAGCGGCTCTTTTTACCATTCAAAATCAAGGGGTTTCACATGTGAGAACTTCTCTCTGGAGATATATCTACCAAATAATTAACTTGGAAAACATTTAGATAAGAGATAAGATTCATGTAAATTATTCTGGGGTTTTTCTGTGAGGTATTGAAAAACACGTGGAGGACAACGGAGTCATCAGTCACAGCCAACACAGCTTCATGAGGGGAAGGTCCTGCTTGTTAAACCTGAATTCCTTCTACAACAAGGTAAGCCACCTAGCTGATCTAGGAAAACCCACAGAGGTCACCTTTTTGGACTTCAGCAAAGCTTTTGATACTTTCTGTCACAGTGTCCTTCTGGAAAAAATGTCCATCCCATAGCTGGATAAACACACCATGAGATGGGTGAGCAAGTGGATCATGGGAAGGGCACAAAGGGTGACAGAGAATGGGGTGACCTCCCACTAGAGGGGCTCCAGAAGACTCCAACTGTGGCCCAGTTCTCTTCATCTTTAACAACTTGGATGCAAGACTGGAAGGAATAATAAGTAAGTTTGCCAACGATACTAAATTGGAAGGAGCTGTCAATTCCCTTTGGGTTGGAGAAGCCCTAAAGAGACTTCAACAAATGAGGGGGTTGGGCAATCACCAACCATGTAAAGCTCAACAAGGGAAAATGTCGGATTCTGCCCCTGGGATGAGGCAACCCTGGATGTACGGACAGAGTGGGGAGTGAGATGCTGGAAAGCAGTGCCATGGAAAGGAACCTGGGGGTCCTGGTTGATGGCAAGTTGGACATGAATCAGCAGTGCCCTGGCAGCCAGAAGGGACATCCCTGTCCTTGGGCGGCATCAGGCCCAACATCGCCAGCCGGGCAAGGGAGGGGATTGTCCCACTCTGCTCTGACCTGGGATGTCCTCACCCTGAATATTGTGAGTAGTTTTGGGCACCACACTATAAAAGACACATTAAGCCATTAGAGAGTGTGCAAAGGAGGGGCCACAGGGATGGTAAAGGGTCTGGAGGGGAAGCCTTATGTGGAGCTGCTGAGGTCACTTGGTCTGTTCAGCTGGGGAGGGGGAGACTGAGAGGAGACC
>VWZW01006720.1:112362-167840 GCA_013397115.1 Edolisoma coerulescens | reverse complement strand
ATGGTGGTCTTCAACATCCACGTGAGATGAAGAGGAGGAGCAGGCACTGATCTCTTCTCTGTGGTGACCAGTGACAGGACTCGAGGGAATCGCCTGAAGCTGAGTCAGGGGAGATTTAGATTGGACATCAGAAAAAGGTTCTTCACGCATATGGTGGCCGGGCACAGACACAGGCTCCCCAAAGCCGTGGTCACAACACCAAGCTTGTCTGAAATCAAGAAGTGTTTGGACAATGCCCCCAGGCACATGGTGGGATTGTTGGGATGTCCTGTGCAGGGCCAGAAGTTGCTCTTGATGATCCTCATGGGTTTCNCCTCATGGTGGTCTTCAACATCCACGTGAGATGAAGAGGAGGAGCAGGCACTGATCTCTTCTCTGTGGTGACCAGTGACAGGACTCGAGGGAATCGCCTGAAGCTGAGTCAGGGGAGATTTAGATTGGACATCAGAAAAAGGTTCTTCACGCATATGGTGGCCGGGCACAGACACAGGCTCCCCAAAGCCGTGGTCACAACACCAAGCTTGTCTGAAATCAAGAAGTGTTTGGACAATGCCCCCAGGCACATGGTGGGATTGTTGGGATGTCCTGTGCAGGGCCAGAAGTTGCTCTTGATGATCCTCATGGGTTTCCTTCCAACTCGGCATATTCTATGATTCTATTCGGCATATTCTATGATTCTACAGTTCTGTGATGCTATGATTCCATGAATCTATGATTCTATGGTTCTGTGATTCTATGGTTCTATGGTTCCATGATTCCATAGTTCCATGATTCCATGATTCTATGACAAAATAACAGGAATTTCTCTGATGCAGGGTGTCTGTCAGTGTAGACTCCCTTCATCAGTAGAGGGGAGCTATTTGGCAGTCAGTGTAACTTAGAAATCTCACTTGCAATTGCATAGGAAGAGGTGAGGCAATGCCACCTAAGCCTGTTGCAACCTGCTATATCCAGGAATGAGGACAGAGGAATGAACATACAACCTACTGATACAAATTTTGAGAGTTCTGCCAAGCACTGAAATATTTGTCCTAGTTGTAAGGTCTGCTGTTACCCTCTTTGGCAATAAAGCTTGGCTGAGGTATTCACTAAAATTTTCCACAGGGTTACTTCTGTCTTAGACAAAGACTGTTTCTCCTGTCCATTGATGACCCTTCCCTGAAAGTGTCCAAGGCCAGACTGGATGGGGCTTTGAACAACCTAGTCTAGTGCAAGGTCTCCCTACCCATGGCAAGGGGTTGAAATGGAATGGTATTTAAGATCCCTTCCAATCCAAACCTTTCTCTGATTCCACTGCACCAGCTTATCACCCTTGATTAGCAGGGCGAGCAGTGGCCATACAGAGAGGGAAGCATTTTGAGAGGTAGATTTGGACAAGGGTGAGAAGCACAGATGTAGAACATGACTAACTGCAAAAAATTTTCTTGTCTTGATAAAGCTCATCGAGATGGGTCTCTTCGAACTCAGCATATTCTATGATTCTATAACTCTCTTTTCACTGATTACCATATTTACCTCCTGCCATTTCACCCATACCTGTGTGTGCCAGCCAAGCCAATATGAATTAAAAAGTCTATTTACTTAAATGGTGGTGAGGTTAAAAGTAATAATAAAACCCATTGAAATAATAAATATTCAAAATCACTCAGATGGTTACCTGTGTGCTATGGAGGTAAAGTGCTAATGTAAGTGGAATATGCAGAGAAATTACAAAAAAATCCCAACCATACAACAAATAAAAACTCCACAAAACCAAAAAACCCATCAAACAGGCTCCCTACCAGCTAAGCAAACAAGAAAAACGTTGCCTCAAAAAACCCCAAATCCAACACAAACCAGCTTCAACTGTATCTTCTTAAAGTTCTTTATCCAGGACCTTATGAGAAGTGTGTGACTTAAGTCTTGGGGATGTATACAATGTCGAGGTGAAAATAACATTAAATTACCCAAATGATCTCTTAAATTGCAATGCAGAATATTGCAGGGTTCCATAAGCACTCCATCTTTCATTTCAATAAATATTTGAGGGAAAAAGGAAAACATCAGTCAGCGTTGTTTTGAGGACATAATCTCTGAGGTCCTCTGTTGTAGCTTTTCAGTAGATGCACTAGATATGCTGCAACCTGTCCCTTTCATAAGTCTAGAAAATGATGATATTGTTTAGCATGGCCTATTGATTTGCTTTCACAGAAGTGTTGATTCTCTGCAAGATTGTAGTAACGTGATGGACCCTGACCAGCCTCTGCTCTGAGACCTGAGACGTCAGCATCTTTATTTAGGTTGAGCAACACTTTATATCTCAAAATTGAGTTGCAAAAGGATAGGAAACCCAGTTGTTTCAACACAGAGTGCACAGATCTCCGGAAAAGATTCAAAGTTTCTCCACTGCTATTTTTTCACATCTCTCGGATTTTTTATGCCTTGAATGACATCACATGTTGGGAGAGGGAAGCCCAGTTGTTTGAATTTCAGTCAGATAAAAGCAGATGTCTCATTTATTACTAGTCAAATTTGAAGTTTTCTAAGATAGGGACATCCCTTTTTATTATTCTTGCTCAGTGCCTCTCATATTTCCATTCTGGCTTTCAGTAATGAGGTAAGGCAAGAATAATAAGGGGGAATAGAATCTCTCCTCACGTTTAAATACACAATCTACCTGTCCATCAGGTTCACAGTTTGAACCAATTTTAAATGATAACCCAAATTATTCCACTCTCTTAAACATTTCCTGGTACTGAGAAAAATTTCTTCCTGTTGAACTCCCTTGATTTTGATAGGCTTTTGGCAGGGATAAACATGGCCCTGCATGTCTAACCTATGTCTTGGACAAGCAGCAGAATTAGAGAATTGAATTAATTTCCTTTGCCTCCATTTGCAAACTGCGCAATAATCTGCACATTTAATTCTATCCTTTGTGTATTATTTTCTGAGCAAGGACACAATTGGCTACAGATTTGACATCTTTGTGACAGTGAGTCTGCAGCAGCACTGAAAAGAAAAGGGGAAGGAGCAGGGTCACAGAGAGGACAAAAGGAAAAAATAGCAGTCTAAATCATATATCATTAAAGTGATGCTCATTGAATTACCTCTCTTAGGGCCTGTCAAAACATGTGGTGCCCTTGCAATATGATGTGAATTAAATGCCTTCTGGCCCCTGAAATATTGTTTTCAAGGCCAAATGTGTACTTTCACAGTTTCTCTATAGTAACTACTAAGAAACATTTGAAACAGGCTGATTGACTCCTGTGATTAGCAAAACCAACTCAGGAATACAGCAATGTGAGCAGTGTGTGGCAACAGGCTTTCAAGGGGAAAAAAAAAAAACATGTGGGTACTTGCAGGACTTTGGTGATGGTCACTGATAGCTCCATCGACTGAGAAATTGGTCAACACGGCTTAAAGTTGCCCCTGGGTGAGAAAACATAAATGTCATAGATTCACAGAATGGTTTGGTTTAGAAGGGACCTTAAAGACCATCTCGTTCCAACCCCCTGCCATGGGCAGGGACACCTTCCACCAGACCAGGTTGCTCAACTGCAGCTGGATCAATATCAGTAGCATTACTTGGCTTAATCCTGTTAGTAATTGTAAACTTATTTTGTCCCCTGTGAGCAGGAAAAAAGTGTTATCTTTTTGAGAGACCTCATGAAGATATCAGATGGTACTGGGTGATATTTGTAACCAGCCAGATGGGAGTCACTCTTTTCTCCCAGGTAACAAGAGGTAGGAAGAGAGAAAGTGGTGTCGAGTTTCACCAGGGCAGGTTTATATGGGATATTGGGAAAAATGCCTTCACTGGAAGGGTGTCCAGGCACCAGAATAGACTGCTGAGAGCAGTGGTGGAGTCACTGTCCATGGAGGTGTTGAAAAAATGTGTAGATTGCTCTTGGACACATGGTCCAGTGGTGGACCTGGCAGTGCTGTGCTAATAGTTGAACCCCAGGATCCCACAGATCCTTTCAAACCCTAACAATTGTATGATGGCATGATTCCATGATCCCATCTGCTTGAGGATGTGAGGCTTTTGGAGTTCTACAGCCACTGCCTTAGCAGGCATCACAACATCACTACACCACAACAACTCCATGAAGTCTGGTTTCCTCCCAGATGCTCAGACCATTGAACACCAAAGGAGTGGACTTTTCCTCTTCCCTCCCACTGAACTTTGAGTTTTGTCTAGTTCTGACAATCATTAATTTTGCCTGTATTCACTGATGGTTTTATATGGTGCTGTTGTTTGGCTGCCGAGCAGAGTGCCAGACCTACTGTGCATAACTATAAACAATCGATACTTCTTTTAATTTAAAAACTCATCAGCTCTGCCCATCAAGGCACAGTGGTTTCTTAATTTCTGGGGAGCTGCAAAGATGTGTCCAGAAATTGGTGTCTGCAGGATCAGGACAAATATAGTTAATATATGAAGAGGTGAAATCTCACATAAAATGATGTGCTGTCAAAAATATGAATTTGTGGAGAAAAATTGTACCATTATTCATCTCAGACATGAATATTTGCAGGAGGATGACCTCACTGCTAAATTCAGGTATTCAAAATTAATAATAAAAATGTCCCTCCAAAATTTTCACATTTAATACATTTCACTTTAGATTTTTAGTTCTTTTTTTGAGCCTGGACTTTACATTTATATATTATGCATGTCAGCTTTTCTCAGGATGATATTAACTAAAATTCTTTTTTTATCTGCTTCTCTTCCTGTTTTTTAGTGAAAGTTGCAGTGGATAATATTTTTCTCATTTTTGAAACCACAATTTTGAAGAAAATAAAAATATTGTGAGCCTTGCAACAGAAATGTTAAAATCAACATCACATTTATGCATGTTAATTTTAACAACTTCATGAATTTCAGAGTAAGGACAATTTTTTGTGCCAGAATCATAGGATGAAAATCCATGTGTAACCACTGCATATAGAGCCCTTCTAAGATATCTGTAAATTAGATATTATAATCTTTGATTCTTTAACAAAACTCAAATAAACTGAAAAATACAGAGATGACACAAGTCTCCACAGAGAATGCAGTATATCAGTGACGGATAAAGATGCAGAGCTCAAATCAGTTGGATCCTAGAGCTTTTTTCTATCTAAAGTACCCAAGAATATTCTCCAAGGGTCCCCTAGATGCCCTAACTTCACCAACACATGTTACAATTTTCTTTTTCACTGAGTTATTTTTCCTAGCACTACTGTAGGTTTGTTTNTTTCATTTGGGTCAAAGCCATATGCTGTATTTTAAGAAATGAGGGGCAATACTGACATCTTATGCATTCTGTGAATCTTGCAAAGGTCATGTTCAGGATATGAAGGAGAGATGATAGGGCCAGGACTCTTAGCACTTCCGAAGAAAATCTTTACTATATACCACAACATCAGGGCAACACATGGAGAGGTCTCCACAAGAAAGAAGACTGATAACTCTTATTTTTTCTACCCTTTCATAATATCCCTCTAGTGGTTGGCAGCATCTTCAGCACAGAATGATTTTCTTTAAATTCATCAGCCTTTTATGTAGCACTTTCTAACAGCCATTGAGACCATATTCGGTATTTAAGAATACCTGTAAGGAAACTTCTTATTCATGAACAGTTATACTTTATTTGATGGTGCAGAATATAATCTGTGTAAAATCTCCTTATACATTCCAATTTTGGCAATATAAGTTCTATAGCAATTTTGTAGTGGAAGATGCCTTTTTTGTGTGAAGAGGTTGGGACTTTAGCACAGGTATCTCTCAGGGGAGCCCATTATCATGTATATCTAGAAAAAAAACTGGATAGCGGGTAGCTACTAGGAACCCAGTCCCCGTGTGTCCACAGTTTTGCAGGAGTCGTCCCTGGAGCCCTCACGTGCTTCGTGTTGCCTTCATGCCAGCCCACAAAGCTGTCTTGGGGAGAGGAAGGGGGAAGATTTCTTGGCATCCAGACCCTTGGCACAGCCAGGCCTTGCTGCCTGCAGTATTGCCAGGTGGAAAGCACGAGAGCCAGTCCTGACCCTTGTCCTAGGTCATGGACAAAGCTGGTAACAAACCAGGGAAAGAATAGCACAGGTGTTCTGGCACCTGGGTTGTCATTCCAGCCACTGCACCTCGCTTCCTCCAAAACAAAACGCTATTGCTTGGTTATGGAAGGTAAGTGACTGAAGTTCTTTGGTAGGTGTTGCGGTGTGCAACCCCCTAAAAGGCATCTTCAGTTAGGGCGAGTTCCCACAGCCCCCTGCAGCACCAATTTACATTATGTTTGCCCATTGGTTTGTGTATTTTCCTCCTAGTTTTATGTAAGAGTCCATGTCTATGTATTTCTCCTGTTTAATATGTATAAGTTCTAGAATGTCCTCCCCTCTTCAGTACCTCATTGGCTCTTTCCCTGTCAACTCCTCCCATGTTCCCTTCCCTTATTGCCTATTCCCCTTCTCTCCACCTCCCTTTGTCCTAGTATAAAACCCTTGTACTTTCCCCTGTTCCTGGTCTCCAGCCCCTGGACCCTCCATGAAATAAACCTCTGAAACCTGTGTAGCAGACCCCTCTCTCCTCCTTCGCCTCCGCCTTTGCATCTGACCATCTGCCTGGGGGAAGCTCCCTCGGGCGAGGACGCTATATCCTTGATTGTCTTTGTGTGTCGCCCTGCTNGTCGCCCTGCTCTATCGAGGATGCAGCGGCAGACCTCTGGGCATTCCTTGCCCGGGCTCGTGTGCCCCTAGCAGCTGACCCGGCAGACTGCCAAGGGCATCCCAGTGGCTGGCTCGCACCACCACAGTAGGGAAAAGTTTTTGGAGTGCTAACCTCATGCCTGAGTCCTGGCTAGCTCCCCTAAGTACAGCAGCGAAAATCTCACATGTTTTCATCCAGAATGCTCGGGGTGTGTTCTGAAGTTGGTATCCCATCTCTCTTGTCTTCATGCTGTGATCAAACAGAGAGAGTGCTTGATTTTTCCATCTTCTGTAACTCTTTTGTTATTTATTAGTAATTTCGAGATGCTGAGCACTTCTGTGAGATGCTGAGCACCCTGATGTTTCAGTGATTGCCAATAAGAGGTGGACAGCACCCTTCAAGACTGTGACTCACAAGAGCGATTGTGTTGAAAGGGAAGTCTTGTCCTGTTAATTACAGGTTCAATTAAAACACAACCCACATCCAGAGTACAACTCAAGAGGAAACTCAATGCACAGTACATTTGACATGTATAAGAGACAAATAGGCCTTTTTATTAGTTTGAAGGTTAATGTGCTCATTAGATTATATCAGTTCATTATGCAATTGTGCCTGTGCCTGCAGTATGATATGTAGCAATCAACAGGAGCATTTCAGGGATAAAATAAAAAGAAAAAAAATAACATTAACTATTGAGCATGAACAGTTAAAAAGATGAACTGGACAGAAAGTTCATTTTTTCAGACATGGTAGGCCCATTTCATCAAGGCAAAAAAAAAATTTTTTTGAGATGCAAATAAAATTGTAAAGCAAGTTGTCTTAGAAGTCACAGAGATGCAGATTTGGGTTGACAATGTTTATGATGACCACAGCTTTCTTCTTTTTCTCCTTTACCCTAACATAATTGCTTTTGACTGGGCAAATCATGTTGTTCTTGGCGTAATGTCATTGCGATTTATGATTCCATAAGGCACTTGAAAAGGTTTTTTGTTTTTATACACTTTGCATTTCATTTTAATGCCATCTAAGGAAATTGCATACCTAAAGCTGTGCGTGTTACTTTTTATTAAATACCAAATGGTATCATCCTTTTTTTCACCCCCCCCTGTTTCTTGATTACAATCAAGATGTGTTTTAGATTTTATTACAGAATCACTTTCCTACTCAATTAGAGCCTTAAGGTTAATTTCCGCTTATACTTCGCACTAAATGTCAAGCTTAATGCAGATTTTACATGAATGTAGGGGAAAACCCATCCACAAGGGTTACACACAGCCTTGTGGGAAGCTTTTCACACAGCACCAAAAAAAAATTCTGATCCTGGAATGCAAGAAATGACACAGACTGCATGAAGTCCATTGGGAGTTTCATAGCAATTTCAAGTGAAGTGTACTCAGGTACCATGACAGTAGTAGAAGATTTTACCATAAAAAATATTATATAGAAGTAAAATGTAGTTGAGGGCTACTTTGCCAGCACCCAGTCTGTGTGGAATTCACCTAGTGTGGGGAAACTAATATTTTATTGAAACCTTCCTCCCCCGTGTGGCTCCCTGCAAACCAAAAGAAGCATCCTGAGGATTCCTCTTGGAGAAACAAAAGAAATCAAAGGTCCCTATTGCACCCATAGATTTGGATAATTATTATTTCTCCCACTTACTTGTATTAAAAGTTTGATCATTTCCCAAATAAAAATACATTAAAGGCTCAGGGGTCTAAGGAAGAAAAAAAAAAATCAAAATGCTTACAATGTTAAAATTTCTGATTAATGTCTTTGTAATGATATATTTATTCTACAAATTATAACAGAGTGTAAATAAGAAAACACTGATGTTACAGTCATTTTCTGAGCACGAAGAATTTGCCACATCCAAAATCTTACAGATTTGTGAAATGATTTTGTAACACCCCATGACAGCACATGTTATTATCTCATAGAAGGTTTTGCATGGAAACTTCCAAATACCATCTTTTTCTATGGATAGTTCTGGTTAGAAAATCCATTTCTTTTTCTTTAGAGGATATTTTTTTGTCTTCTTTGACTTTTCCTGCAGAAATCTTTCTTCATTCTCTTTTTCTTCCCCCTCTCTCCCCCAACAGGGAAAGAGAAAAAAAGAAATGATCAGAGCTTTAAATTCCAACAGTTTTCATTTAAAGTTTTCAATGAGGTCTACTTACGGGGGCGAAAAATGCTGCAATGGATATTATATTCTTGCTCTACATTTTTAATATTTTCACTCTCTTTTGGGGAATTATTAATAGAGAAATGCTCTCAATGTCTGTAAGAAGAAGGGAATTTTAGCCTTGCCTTTTTGAAAGGACATGAGAAGCTAATGTGCAAGACAGGTACTGAAGGATTAAAGTGTCAGCATGCAAGATTAAAACATATACAGAAAAAAAAATTACCACAGGCCTAATAAGCTATTAATGTATATCTTTATCTATTGCAAGCAAAAGGTTCTGTAATAAGAAACAGTATGCACACACAACCCTACATAAATATATACACGTAGAGTTATAAAATAATAATTTATATGTGTAACCCAATGGGAAACCAGCTGAGATATTCAGATTTAACTGACAAGCAGTAGCTGCAAAGCTTCTGATATATACCTAAGGGGCAACATTTTAGAAAAGAGATAACAAGAAGATATTATATTAATATTAATAAAGTTTTATTTCCAAAGGGAAAATATGATCAAGTACTTTGCTTTCTTTTTTCTTTTTTTTCTTTCTTTTTTATTTTTTTTTATATTTCTGTGAAAGTTGGAAACAAAATTATCTTAACTTAAGAAGTTGCTCCTTTTTCATATAATCCTTTTAAATTATACATGAAAAAAATAAGGGATGGTGAGCAATGAGGTTAACAGAGCCATATTTCTCAGATGATGTGTGATGAACAAGGCTCAATGCCAAACATTTTTAGCCAAGTCAAGTCAGTCTATTCATGTTCACATACCATAAAATTTGCTTTTACAAGGGTAATTATAACATTTACATTAGAAAGGAACACACAAAATCCTAAAGTCTTTACATATATCCTGAGTACTTCTATAGTGATATATAAAATGAGAATGTGTGTTCTAACTTTACATAAATCTTGACTTCGTAGCTGATGAAATTTTATAATGGATTACATATTCTCTGGAGACTCAGGAAGCCAAGACCTGTTTCCTTTTTGTTAGCAACACCCTATTCAAGGGCGGCCTTACAAGGTCTTAGGCCAAGGACCAAACTTCACGGAATCACAGAATAAGCTGAGTTGGAAGAGATCCTCAAGGATCATCGAGTTCAACTCCTGGCCCTGAACAGGATCATGCCCAAGAATCACACCCTGTGCCCAAGAGTATTTGCCCAAATTTGGAAGTTTTCTTTCTTGACTTTACCTTCAATTAATCAAGAGCAAATGAAGGCTTGAATTTATTTCAGGCCTGTTAATTTTCATCATGTCAGAAGCCTCTTTCTCATCAAGAAGGCCAGGCTACTTTAGGTACCACTGGATGGTCAGATGAAAACTGGTTGGAAAAATTATTTAAACTCTGTGAACAAGAAACATATCTACTTTCACATTCTCTTCTCCCTCTTTCTCTTATTCTCCCTAACTTCAGCCCAGAGGAAAAGATCCTGAAGTCAAGCAATTACGAATTGAGAAAGGAAAGTAAATAATTTTTTAAGGTGGGTTAAGCATTCCTAGTACTACATAGTATTAAAATTAGATTTTCTGGATCTCTTTGTTTTAACTTGTATTTCAATTTCAGGGAATAAATTCAAGCAGAGAAATTGAAGTTTAAGAGAAAGAAGCAATTGCTCACACTAAGAATTTTCTGAATACAACATTTTAGTTTTTTTTTTTTAATTTTTTTTTTGTAAAGAGTTTTGATTTAAGTCCACACAAGAAAACAGAAAAACATCTGTTGTTTTCTAAAAATTTCCTGATCAGATCTAATGTGTAAGTTTCTCATTCCCCTCATTCCTTCTTTGAGTACCTAAAATCTTTAGCTAAGTAGAGATTGGATCTGCATCACAAAATTGAAATGACTGTAGCTTGATGAGCACATTAACTCTGAAATCTACAAGGCATATTGGTAAACTTGATAATGAAGCCTTAAAATAAGGGTAGTCAAGATGTTCCTGAATCCAAAAAAAAAAAGTAAGAGACACCTTGAAAGAACATTAGCATAGCTATTCCCAAACAGCAAAAGGAGATTATCTAAATATGCAGAAAGAGATTGCAGAGATCTAAAGAGCATTTAAGGCCAGACCAGAGGGTTTGGAATTGGAGAGCTCAGTAGATCATATGATTCTCTTCCCCTGATGCAGCACATGTCAGTGATACCCACTGGGAAACCTGTACACCATCAGGAAACTCAGAATACTGTCTCCAGATCATTGCCCTGCTTGTTGATATTCTGTCAGCTCTTCATGCTTCTCTTGATGGGTAGAGTCCAAAGCTGCATCAAATATTTCAGTTTAATACTCCAGCAGTGTAGAGTAGATCAGAGTAATTATTTATGTTAGAGATGTCATTTCTCTTTGTATGTTACAAAATCATATGCCTCATTGACAATATCAAGAATTTTTTTGTTATGCTCAATAGCTCTCATTTCCTTTTTAGCAGAGACAATTCCCTGCTAGCTATTCCCTGATCTTGAGTTGTGTGGTTCAGCATTTCCACCTGCAAGTAGAAATTCACATTTAACGCCCCCTTTACAGAAATTGTTTTTAGGTTTTTGGGGTCATTCTTACTGAGCAACAGAAAAGGTCGTGCCTTGATCATTGTTTTACAACAGAAATGCACCTTCATACATGCTGACATATGAACCTCTCTGGTCCTATCCAACGTACTCCTTCATTGGCCATCGACACATTCCATGAGTCAGCTAAATTCTTGCTTACTCACTTTCTTCCTATGCAATTAAAACAATTCCTGGCTCTCTCCATACCAAACTCTTGGAAGCAGACAGTACAGATCTCCTGCAGCAAATGCATGCAGAAAGGTGGATAACAGTTTTTTGAAGAGCATTCATTTTTATATTCAAGGCAAGGAGAGTGTCCTGTAATCATGGTTTTACTTCAGAATCACATAAAAGTTAGTCCATGTACGTTCCTCTGGCAATTGAAACAAGAGTAGCAGAACTTGGGTTTTCTTGTTTGTATGTACATATTTAAACACAAACCATATTTTATCTTCCTTTGCTGCTGCTGATATCACACTTACAGGTAATGAACAGGTCAGGTGAACTGTGTCTCTGAGGCCAAGGAAGCTCACTTCCAGAAAAGAAGACTAATCACTACTTAGAGAAGACTATTAATCATTAATTTAACTGATAGTACACAGATTACTCTGGGACTAAATCTTCTGAATAAGTAAAATATTTAAACTGAGTGACCAATATTGTAATATTTTACTCTATATTGTATTTTTCATTGCAAGGTATCCCAAAGAACTTCATAAATAGCAAGTACTAGAACCACACAGAAGAGGGATGTCTGAATTCAAATATAGTATTACTTTTCCTAAGGGATATTTTATCCCAGATACTTGAGCAAACACACTTATCTTCATTTACACTAAATTATTGTGTACATCGAGAGAAACAGAAAACCCAAATTTTCTTATATTTATGGTTGGCATAAATGTATAAACAAGACAGTCTGGACTTTCACAATGACAACCGTCTGTTAGCTAGCACCCATGAACATCAGGACATGGTCAAAGTGTTATACTTTCTCTAAAACAGAAATCTTCCCTATGAGCATTATGTAGAGTGGGGTTGGTTGTATTGTGCAGAAATAGGACTAAAGCACCAGAAATCTTAGTTTACTTCAACAAGGGAAAGTGCCGGANTGTGAGGAGTGGCTGAGGTCACTTGGTCTGTTCAGCTGGAGAAGGGGAGACTGAGGAGAGACCTCAGTGCAGTTACAGCTTCTTTGTGAGGGGCAGAGGAGGGGCAGGCACTGATCTCTGCTCTGGGTGACCAGGGACAAGACACCAGGGAATGGCCTGAAGTTGTATCAGGAGAGGTTTAGGTTGGATATCAAAAGAAGGTTTTTCATCTAGAAGGTGGTTGGGCACTGGAACAAGCTCCCCAGGGAATGGTCACAGTATCAGCCTGACAAGAGTTCCAGAAAGGTTTGGACAACATTCTCAGTCACAGGATGGGATTGCTGGGGTGTCCTGTGAAGCACCAGGAGTTGGATTCAGTGATCCTTGTGGGTCTCTTACAACTCAGAATATTCTCTGAAATCTAGTTATGACCTAGGATTTATTCACAGAAACTCTCTGTGGTCCCTTCTCCTTTTGTCTCACCTTTTGTTGTAATTTGTTTGCAGAGGAAATGATTCCTTGTAAAAACTCTGAAGTAGAGAGACCACTTGACAGGATTCTAACACAGTGAATTACTGTTGTTCTTAAATAAATTGTAGGTTGTTACAGTGAAATTTTAATGAAATAATATTTTCCCAGGAAGAAATGAAGAACAAAGTGTCTGGTAAAGCTAAGGGGTTTTTAAAAAAACTGTGTTCCTCTACTCTTGTACCAGTCTTTGAAGATATAGAGAAGAGTTTGAACATGATAAAGTTTGTGAAATGGGTTGATACAATATTCATGTGCAGATGGAGTAATCATAAGAAAAATTATGTCTTTGATCAATCAAGAAATTTGTCTCTGGATGGAGCAATCACAAACTATTAGTGGCAAACAGACACATCTAATAGTAATGGGATGAGACACAGAGCATAATTCCTCTCAACTGAAGGAAAAAAACCCTTTCAGATAAAAATTTTGGTATCTGAATACATCTCACAAGGAGAGTCACAAATATTTTCTTTGGATCCTTAAAAAAAGCAGTCTCAACATAAGTTGTATATGTCAAGCTCCAGGAGCTACTCTGCACTGTTTTATTCTATTGTTTCAGTCATCAGTTCACTTGCACTAAAATTAACAAAGAGCTCTTTAAAAATGAGAGGTTTTTAAAAGTATCTAATGTTTAGCAAGTTTTGCTTATGTAATTGTGTTCAGGAAGTTCTGCTTCCCAGGAAGAGTCTGCAAGCTGAAAAGGAGGGATCCAGTATTTGCACCATGAGACCAAGTTTACTTCCTGGAGATACCTTTGTACACACTCCTAGGGCTTCCCATTACTGGAGGTGGAAGCTATTTCCTTATGGAAACCCTATTGTCTCTGTAAGCTGCTCAAATAAAACAGATTCTCCTGAATTGCCTCTGAAAAATGTAACACTTCAGCTATTGTTTTTCTTACAGAGCTACCTTTCAAAGCATCAAAAGTGTTTCATTTTGTGTGGCAGGAAAAATGTTGAGAATTTGGAATTCTTTTTAATGAGATTAGCAGGTACTAGTTAGAGCACCCTGCTCCTCTTTATGTGATAATTCACTTGGATTAAGCAAAATAGTGGGTAAATAAAGAGATCTGAAAAGCTGAGCTGGCAAAAAGAAGCAAGAAAATAAGAGTATAGCAATCTTGGAATGAATGTAGTGTGATTTTAGCAAAGAGAAGAATGACAATGAAAAAAAAGGGAACAGGCAGGTTTCTGTCAGGTCTATTCTCCTACCTTTACTAAACTTGCATAATAGCTTACATTAAAGCAGTTCCTTTGCTTCTAATTATACAGCAGATACTGTATTTAGGAAAATGTCTTATGTTACCTGGGTTTGGATCCACACATGGTGTTCCTCAGGATTAAGCTTATTCAGTAACAGGCTGTACAGATTCCTTCATAAAACCTTAAGATTTTTGATAATTAGTCCTTCATCATGTCATTCAGAAAGGTATTTTTGGTCTAAAATCTACATGGTCTCTGTTGAAGTCATACCCTGGAGTGGAATCCAACATTTCCAATAAGTCACGTAGAGAAAAGGGAGAGGTAAAGGGAGAGCTAAACCAACACCATTCAGATAACTAATCAAAAAGGGCAAGATAAGTAAATTTTTAATGCAAAATGGATCTTTCTCTGCTTGCAATCCAAAGTTCAGAACTCTTTTGAAATTGGGCAGCATTTTCAAGACCCCTTTTACAAGGGTCATACCCTCTTCTCTTCTGTTTGAAGAATAGCAACCAGAATGCCAGATCATGTCCTCTTTCAACCAATAATTCTGCAGTTAGGGTCAGAAACTGTTTCTTGATAAGGGAGAAGCCTAAACCACAACTGTCATCTTCCTCAGGCATGCCCTAAACATCAAGGTATAAAATTTTCTTGAGTAGTCCATTTTTATTTTTTTTTTTTCCCCTGAAGGTGGTCTGCTGTTCAGAACAAAATGTGTTGGACCAAAAAGCCTGCACAAGGTGGAGTTCGGGTCTGGTGCTCAGTGGCCCTTTTCCATGCTGTTGTTTCCACAGCTGGTTTCAAATTAAAAGGCTAAATGTGAAGCTTTCAAAAAGAACTTGACATTATCTAAAAAGAAATAAAACAAAATAAAAATTGAAATAAAATAAAATAAAATAAAATAAAATAAAATAAAATAAAATAAAATAAAATAAAATAAAATAAAATACTCAGAAAATACCTCAGTGCCACTGATATTAGCTGGTGGTTGAGTAGAGGTCTCCAGATGCATTGGTTTGGATTTAGGCAACAAAATTCCACCCTTTTTCTATTCTAGATTCTGATATTTAAACTGGTTTTAGGCCTTAGTCCCTAATCACAAATCTATGACATATCCACACATAAACTGGATCATAAATCCAGTTTCTAGATTTTGGATTTTAAGATGAACTAATGGAAATATGATCATGTACTTGATAGCTAATTCATTTGTTTCCAAGACTAGTATTAATATTATTTTGATTTTTTTGATTAGATATTGCTTGAAAAAGAAACTTCATTACTGTGTGCAGAGTTTGTTAACCACTTAGTTAATTAGTGTGAGCTGCTCCTCCTAATGATGTTTTGGATTGTATATTGTCTTTGAAGGGGAAGTGTAAAATTCCTCTGAATCAAATAATTTCTCATACACAAGTGGGGGTTTTTTGCATTTTTTTCATAAATTTTATACTGATAATTTCCTCCTTCAGTCAAAAAGGATTTGTGAGAGGAGGACTTGTCAATATCTAGATGAATGTACTTTATAATATGTTCTGGTTCAAGTCTTACAGGAAAGGAGAGTGATACAGGACACGGAGCAGTCCTTTGAGTTTAAAATCCACAGGAAAACCTTTGAATGGGAAATTCTGCAGTTTTAAAGAAAATTAATTCTATAATGGAAATCAATGAAAGATTTTTTTTTTCAATACATACAAAAAGGGAGATTAAAAATCCCATAGAAATTAGACAAATTAACAATTGTCAGTAATAACAAACATGATTTCAAGAAACCACCATCTGGGTATGTATTAAGGAATAAAACAAATACATAAATAAGATTGTAATTATATACTTATGGAATCACAGATTTAAAACAAATACCTCCACACAACATCTGATAGCAATTCATAAATAAGGGTTTTATCCTGGACGTTCACAGTTGTACAATTCTAAGTCTTGGATATTCAAAAGCTTTCAAAAGCCCCATAAAGTCTTTTTAACATATAAACCCCATTTAAAGCAGCAGGATGAGGGATTTAAATACCTATTAAATAACAAAATCACTTGTGTTGTCAAAGAGTCTTTTAACTTTTGCAGATTAGGAGATTTAGAGGTACACAGTATGTGCTGCGGTGGGGAGCTAGAAAGCTTGGTGTTGGATAATCTATGGAAATGTGTGGAACAATTTTTCCATCTTGCTTGTACCTAAATTCAGGAGCTCCCTCAGCCAAAGGAATATCTGACAGGAAAGTATTTTGTTTTGTTTTAGGAAGTTTTATAGATGATCTTGCATCTTTATCAAAATCTAACTCAATTACTCCATGGAAATACATACACATAAATTGCCTAAAAAAAATCTATTCTGTGAAACATGTCCCAAAACTTTGTTCTTCAAGTCAGTAATTTAAAGGCTTTAAGCAGTGGAGAAATCAACACACATCTACAGGTCTTGTTTTCTAACAGTAAGTTTTCTTCAGGTTAAAAAAAAGACCATCATATATTTTTTTATCTGATGAAGATTCAAATATTAGTTATAGATATTGAGGATCCACTTTTCATAGCTTTCTTATGCATGTTTGTGTATACAGGTCTCATCAAATCTTTCTCTTTAAAAATTCCCTTGGGTAAATTAAAGAATACTGAACCCCTTAAATATACCAAATTTAGGTATGCTTTTTCCATTTCCCTTTCAGTTTTTGGGGGTTTTTTTCGTAGTTTTTTCCAATATTTTCTAACTTTACATCACACCCCTGAAAATGCGAAAGCTTCAAAATAATCCTCAGGGCTTATGCTCCCGCCCTTCAATTCTCCTGCTGTCCCTGGGGCAAGCAGGGACTGACCCCGTAGAGAACCACGAATGTTCTGTCTTCCCTGGAGATCTTCCAAGATGACTGCACAATCGCTGGAGGTTTATGGTGTTGCAGGAAAAGGCCACGCTAAAAATAGCTGTCACCACTCACACCTTTCTCATGTACTCCTTGGTGAGAACAGAAGTAAATCCCGCTTCTCTCCTCACACCTCCCTTTTGGCTCCACACTTCCTGCCTCAGGAACTTCCTGCTAATCCTTCAGTTTCAGACAAGTTAAAGTCGGGGAGAAGGGAATGCTGGTTTCCTGAACTGCTGAGAAATCAGTTCTGTCTTGGCACTCACTTGAAACACCTTGTTCGCTGGTGTCAAAAATGGTGTTTCCCCACCTCAGGTGAATCATTACACTGGTAGAGTATAATGAAATTATCTGAACAACCTGGTCTAGTGGAAGGTGCCCCTTTCCATGGTGTGGGGCTGGAACTAGGTGATCTTTAAGGTTTCTTCCAACCAAAACCATTCTAGGATGCTATATCACCCTTAGCTGGATTACAATCCGTCTTGTAACGGCATCCTTGGTACCAATACGATAACTCCTACATTGATTCATAATGTTTAGCAGACTGTCTCAATCACAGGTATCAAAGTTATCAAAGCTGACCAAAATTATCAGCTGGAATTACTTTGAACTCTGCAGAGTAGCCTTCAGGCCAAAATAATAATAATAAACAATAAATTAAGAAAAACTTGCAAAATGAAAATCATATGTGTAGTACAATCAGAAATTTCATTGCATGGTTCTGTCAAAACATGCACAAGTAGCATAACTTGAAACATGACAAGATTCCTGTGCCACGTTTGACCCTGGACAGTCGCTCCAGCTTTCATATAGGGATGGGAGAGATGGAAACTTGCTTCTCAGAAGCTGTACCTTAGGAGACTCATATCTTAGCAGAATTATAAAATAACTAGAAGGCATATCTGATCTCAAAAATTCTGATTTTTTTGCCTTCTTGAGAACATGTCAGTTGCAGTAATTCTTGAATATGCTCTGAAAACAGGCTGTGTGTGTAGAGAAGAATGTATTTCAAATATCAATTCTTCAACAGATATAAAACACTAATATGGACTGACTTGCAGCATTTTTTTGAGAGTATTCTCTCCTGTTGTAGAATTGGGCCAATCAATCTGATGTGCAATTTTGCATTTTGTCTGATTGCCTTAGGGTTGTAAATATTTATTTTTCTGTTTGTTTGAATCAAATATCTTATAGCTGAAGATTTTCCTCTTAGGGCAATTTTGACTTTTAAGAGCAGGAATCCTTGACTTTGTCAATGTCTATTAAAGAACAGATCATCATGATCCTTCTACTACAAGGGAAAGAATCTGTTGTAAAATAACATGATGGACATGGCACCATACATTGGAACATCTTTATTATTGAAATATAAATGACAAATTAGTTTAAATTATCAGTGTGTGTCTCTTAAACAAGTTACATTTTCTTTCCCATATTTTTGGGTGATTTAGGATCATCTATTCCTTTCACAGTGGGGTGGTGGTTTTTTGACCAGTTTTTTATATTTTTTTACTTAAGCTATAAATCATGGCTGGGGAAATCAACTTTTAAGGTCAAACAGTCAGAAACTGCGAGTTCCTCTCAACCAAATGTTTCCAGAAAATATTGTTAGTATCAAAATATTATTATTTTCTTCAAAATGTAAGAAGAGAGTGAGAAGAACAACAGCTATCGTTTAAATACTTTATGTATGGAATACAAAATTTTTTCAGCAAGTTCTACCTAGTATGCATGGGAAAAGGAATATACCTCGTATCTCTCATCACTCCAGAACACTTCAAACACCCAGTGAGATAGGAGGGAGATATCGTCTTCACTTCACACCAGTGAGAAGCAACTCAGAATAGCATCCAGAATTACTCAGAACTTTGAACTGATACTTACATAAAATAAATGTGCTTCTGAGCAAGCCTGAAATTCTGAAAACCTATACTCTGGCACAACCTCAACAAGAGAGTGTGGAGGACTTCTCATCCCTCAGATTTATCTGGATATGCCTCTCCTTGTGACTAAGAAAATCTTCTACTGAAAGGGAGACACAGTTTTGCATTGTTTCAGCCTGTGGAGAAAACTGCTCATTTCCTAGGAGAGTACTCTGTGAACTCTACACAGGAGGGAGTTGCCTTCATCCTCATCCCTGCGGGGTTTATAAAGGAAGAAGTTTGAAACACAGTGAGTGCTTTCAAAGAAAAAAAACCCATAACTTCTGGTGAAGGTTGGGAATCATGAAACTATTCCTGGTTCCTGTATGAGAAAGGTGTCTATCTAGCATCTAACATCCCTGGGACATTTAAAGCTTCAGTTAGAGTGGCCCTTAGCAACTTGGCTGTATTTAAAGAAGTCTGCACAGAACTGCAGAACCATTTAGGATTTACAGTGTCTCGAGCTAGTCACTTCTATTTTCATTTCATTTCCATATGTGCTCGGAACAGAGCATCTTGTAACAAGTCACTTCTCAGAGAGCAATTTCCAAATCTCCTTAATTTATACAGAGGGTCTGGTCCAAGAAACACTTGTACATTTAATTGACTTCATGTGAGTAACACGGCAGCACAAAAGTTGAGCATAATTAAGAAAAACTGAAGACATGAATAATTACAAACTTGATCTTGTGAATTACAATATTAACTCATCTTTGAAATTTTATTTCCACATTCTGCTTTATAATGGCAAAGCATAAATAAGCAGACAGAAGAGAACTCACAGATCACTCTGCTAAAAGTTGTTGACTAGATAAATGAAACTATTTTTTTCTTTCTAGAAACTCCAGCTGGTGTTATCTTGGCCTTCGGTATCCACTAATTAAATGGAAAAACGTTTGAGATAAAAAGTTAATTTACTAATTAAATGACAAGTATGCTTTATAAATTGTCTCTTTGGCTTATTGTGCATTTAGAGAATTAATTAACAATACAATCAAGCTGCAGTTGTGAGATGCCAATATGGATGTGATTTGAAGATACTTTCACTTCTGTTTTCTATCTCAGTTTTTACGACAGCTGCACCGTAATGAAGACGCTTGACTCTTTTAATTTGTCTCTGTAAAATTGAAATGAGTTTGTGGTTTCTTGCTCACTGGGACTGCAGACAAAATGGTACATTTAACAGTACGCTCCTGATCAGTCAACACAGGCGTGATGCTGAAGCAAGCTGCCATTGTTCTCTTTAAATGGGGGCTAAAAAACCTGGCTTGACATTAGGCTGTGTTGTTCTGGTAAAGTATTTTCAATGTAACATGACAATGAAAGTATAAATATAATTTAACTGATATCTTCATTAAAAATTCATGTTAAATACTTGTCATTTGTAAATAACATTACCAAATGACAGCCTTATTTTAAATCTGCATCAATAGGTCTTCTAGATGTGTGACTAAACTAACTAAAAAGTTAGTTTAGGAACTTACAAAGTTAATGGATATAGGATAGGAGCTCATTGACTAACAGCCAAGTGGTTATTCACCTTCTTCAGTATGTCTGGCAAAACTACTATTGGGTAAAAATAATCCTTGTTGATAAGTTTGACTTTTGAATGTCAGATACATGTAAACATTACATGTCTGGACCAACCTGACTGATGTTGGGATTTACCCCTTTGAATGTGGGGGATTTGTTTGGTTTGGTTTGGTTTTCTTCCTGGTTGAAATTAAATATAAATATTAACTCGAAGTCAAATCTAAAGTAAATCAGACTTTACTATCTGCTGCAACTCCTCCAACAGACAGAAAAGAATTTCCAAGTGGTGAAAAAAAGGAAAAGAGGAGGAGAAGAGAAGAGAAGAGAAGAGAAGAGAAGAGAAGAGAAGAGAAGAGAAGAGAAGAGAAGAGAAGAGAAGAGAAGAGAAGAGGATAGGGAAGGAAAGAAACAGAAAAAGGAAAAGAAAAAGGAAAAAAGAAAAGGAAAAGGAAAGAAAGAAAAGAAAAGAAAAGAAAAGAAAAGAAAAGAAAAGAAAAGAAAAGAAAAGAAAAGAAAAGAAAAGAAAAGAAAAGAAAAGAAAAGAGAAAAGAAAAGGAAAAAAAGCCACCTGGACCTAATCAGCTTTTGAGCCTCTGAGTAAACAAGCTGGTTTCTCTCCACCGGCAGCTGTAGATTTTTCTTTGATTGCCACTTTTTATCTTCACAAGTAATGTTAGTCCATCACACATTTTTATGTTGATGTTTTTATAGCTTCTCTTTCATTAACCAGTTACTTTCACATTTTAGCAAAATTTAGTGTGTGGCTATGGATGTGTGTGTAATCCCACTCTAAAGAAAGAAAACTGATTATTTTGCATTCAATTTACTTTGATTTTTCTGTCTAGTCTGTTGGTGCCGACAGAAGAAAACAGTAATAAATCATTTATAAAATCAGCCCAATCCCTTCTACAGGGAAATACAGTGAGGCAGACTGTCTCATAAATTGTTTAGAATAACACAGCTCTCCAGTGATTTAGCCTGATTTGTTTGTTTTAAAAAAAAATTAGAAAACCCACAAAACCTGCAGATGGTGATTCCCGTCTTTTATAAAAGGGGTAACAAAAGTGCTCACTTAAGGCAAAAACAATGAGCCAAAGTACCTTTTAATGTTCTTGCAGACAATGTAGACAACATCCCATTAGCAAACAGACCGTGGGCCAGTGAAATTAGGAGGAACAATGTATCGTGAAATGGAAGCAATGGGAATGAATTTTCTGTATTTATTGCAGAGATTTCACATGGGTCATATGGTCTGAGCTTTCATTTAGTAAGGAGGGGAAAAAGAGGGAAATACTCTCCTCAAACAGACCCCGCATCACAAATCTTTCATCTGTCTTGTTGTGCGGATCAGTGACAGTGACAAAATGGTATTGTGTGCTGGCAGCTTGATTTCTGGCATTTACTGGGCTGTATGAAAGATCACATCCCCAAACACTTCTGTCATATTCTCTTCCAGATTGTGGTATATTAAACTGAGGAAATAAGCCTGTTTTTCTGGGGATCATAGATTCATCAAAATTAGAGATAGAAAAGACCTGTTAGTGTAAATCATTTACATTATCCCTCATCCAATGCAAGATTTCTCCCTGTGGTATATTTTCCAGTACCTTTTTCACTCCACTTTGAAATGACTCATGCAACAGTTTCCACTGTTTCTCTCTGGAGATCAGTCTCCACACTAATAGATCTCACCACCCTTGGTTTCAGCCTAGATTTTCCATTACTCATTTAGAGATTTTTTTTTTCCCCTGGCCATCTGGTAAGGCAGTCCAAGGTGTCTCTCTTAACCCAGGCACTAAGACTTTGGAGGCAAGCTAAGGGCTATCAGGAAGGTGGAAGGCAGCCACAGACTGGAAAGAACTTCAGAAAGTTTTCTAGTTTTTTGCTATCCTTCATCTATTGAGTTGTCATTTTGGTGCAGAGACCTATTCAAGTCTGACTCCTGGCCTGATGATTTCTAGAGATCTTTTTACAAGGGCAGGTAGTGATAGGACAGGGAGAGCAGAATGGCTTTATCACTGAATAAGGGTGGAGTTAAATGAGATTTTAGGAAGAAATTCTATATTGTAAGGGTGGTGAGGCCCTGGCACAGGGTGCCCAGAGAAGCTGTGGCTGCCCCTTCCCTGGAAGTGTCCAAGGCCGGGCTGGATGGGTCTTGGAGCAACCTGGGATAGTGCAAGGTGTCCCTGCCCATGGCAGGGCATGGAATGAGGTGGTCTTTGAGGTCACTTGTAACCCAAACCATTCTGGGGTTCTGTGATTCTATGATCAAAAGCAAGCCCTAATAGGAAATTGAAGTATTTTCTATCTAATGTATAAAGAGGTATGTCTTCTAGAGAGTTTGGGTATATATTGTATGAGATTTTGGCCACTTCTGGGTCTGAACACAGCTGAAACACTGCACCAGTTGAAGATGGGTCACTGCAGTCAGTAATGGCAATGCAGATCTTTCTTCATAACCTAGCCTCACCTTTACATCCTGCAGATCAAGACCTACATCTGTGTCTAATAAACTCCAAAGTAATTTTCATTTTTGCCTTGAGCATTTCTCCAGTCCAGTGAATGGAGCTCAGCCTGGTCCTGGATTATTTCTCAGCTATATGGGTCTGTACACAAGTTGGCTTCCTAAGCTTCTGTTACAGCAAATAAAGTCAGTGCCACAAGTTAAAGCAGCAGCTTAGACAGAAAGTGGCTGTGTTAGACTATACATAGACATATGTGATGGTTTGCAGCCTCTTAAGGCCAGGGAAAGCTGTATCCTTGTACTTGCACCTCTGATTTGGGCTGGACTCTCCACTCCAACAGCACTCCATCAAGGTGTGAAGGATGGGCTGCAAAGAGTATGGCAGGAGGAGCAGCTGCAGCTTCAGAGCAGTGACCTGCACTGACACCCCCTGTGTTGCTGCCTGACCTTGCAGCACCTCTGAGGCCAGAGAACAGCTGCAGAGGTGATTTTCTCCATCTTTTCCAAGATCTGGACTCACATGCTGTTAATGCTTTCTGAAATTTTGGCATAAAAACGATTCAGGTTTATAGGCATCCTGTGGTGACAGAGGGGACATGGAAGGTTTCAACTTCTATCCAGTCCACAGAACCGTCATTTTTCCATTTAGCAAACCCATGTAAGCTCACAAGTCCTTCATTAAAGTCTTTATTGATATTATGACATATTGTATGATGTTTAGTAGGCAGAGTTAAAAAAAAGCCTAGAACAAAAGAACCCCATAAAACAAACAAACAAAAAAACCAACAACCAAGAAAAAAAACCCAGCCAAAATAAACTCAAATGGAAGAACATTCTTTAGCTTTAGTGTAGTATTGGAATACAAGGATAAACTGATTTTTCCAAGCTAGGGAGTCTGTAACACTGTCAGTAATTAAATTAGCTGTTCCAGATTCAGAGCCAGTATCCAAACTACATCTGTCTTCTTAGTCTCAACAGAACTTCTTTTTTTTTTGATTGTTTCCTACTTCACTTCATACTCGCTTTTGAAAATTAGTTGCACAATTTTTATATATATATATATATATATACACGTAGGGAAAAAACTTCTTTCATGAAGGCACCATCTGGAATAAAATTTTCTCCAGGAATACATGTATGGAAGGAGCATTTTTTTGCCTAAAGTTTAAAAATTGTCTCTGTTTTAGAGAAATTGCTCGAGAACAAATAAGTCCATTGTGAAAAATCAAAAACCTGTTCCTTGCTTGATGACTAAACAAGGCACCAAAATATTTAACAAAATATTTTGAGATGCTCAGGAGTTGTAAATTCATGGAAGAGAAGATAATCAGACGCAAACTGTTCCAGCTTGGATTGCCTCATGGGAATCATTGGATACAAGTTACTAGGGAGCAGAGACGGGAAGCAGGAAATTGATGTCCGTCTTACTGCCTGAACAGTGATCAATCAGCAATAAAATATGCCATAAATTGTCCTGTATTGATTTGAATTTTTCCTGAAAGAATAAGTGTAAAAAAATGCAGGCAAGCAAGTGCTGTAAAAAGGAATTGAAAGGATTTATTTTGCTGAGCTGAGACACGCAACAGAAACTTCAATTTTATGGGCCAAGAGAAGCAACACTCCTAAAATAAATACATAGGCTTCTGTTCAATTGGTGGAGCAGAAGAAGCCCCTCTGAAGTCCTCCAGTGGGAAATCCACCATGCCCAGGACACAATGAATTCTGCAGTTGACATTTTCTGTCATACTTTAATTCTCTTTTGGTGAGACCATATGTTGGAGACTTACAGCATTTCACACATCCGGGAAGACAGGGGCACAGGAATCATTCCACAGTCTTCACCCTCCTGGAGAAGGATTTACTGGACTCAGTTTGCAACTGTGGTTCGCATGCAATTCCCAAAGAGATGGACAGTAATGCCTAAGCCACTATAAGCATTTCACAGTTCCTAATTTCAGATGGCAAATTTGAGTTTCTGTTAAGCCAGGTTTGAAAGATAAGGGCATTTTATCAGTCTAGAACACCCTGAGACACTACCTGTCATTATACAATGTAAAAACACTTTTTAAATGCTCAGTGGCATTTTTTCCCATTGCTTTATTAACTGCTCTTTGCTGAGCTTTACTCCCACATCTATTTCCTCTCAGGTAGTTGCACTACAAAACTACATTGTAACACTTTATTTTCACCCTTAGGCACTTACCTAGAGGTGCATACTCATTGTTTAAATAGTTTTAGCACCCTTGACTTTGCCTAGATTCACTGAAGCCAAGAGAAAACCTGGAGGAAAAACTGCTGTGTCATTGAAGTCAATAGTTGCCTTGACAATGCCTATACTGGAATTCTGCATTATTTATTTATATTGCTTGCACACGCTCTGAGAGTTTTTTTGGCCGTGCCTCCTAATATTATTTGAGATGCAATTTAGGGGAATTAGTACTTAAGGATCAGTTCTAATGGGTTATATGGATAAGACTCAGACATGCTTTTCGTCTATACACTCCAACAGTTCCAAAATTATTTTCTGAGAGAACCATGCATGTCTTCATGCCACACCAAAAGGCAAGAAAACCTTTAAGTTTCATGCCGTGCAAGACTCTCTCATCATCTGCAATTGAACCTTATACTGTCAAATATTTTGAAAAAAATCGTACAAAAATGGAATTCTATGAAAGAGCCATGATGGTTGGTCCTATCCAGGACACAGATCAGATGTAAAGAATAATACTTTAAAGACGGCTTCAGCCAAACTTTATCATTTGACCTCAAGATTAGAGAAAGATCCTTTGTCTTTCTTTAACGACATCACCCTAATTTTTGCTGATTGGTAAAAACATGTAAGGAAAACAACACCAGATGACGTCTCCAACTATTTTAGAATAATAAAACCATTACTTAATAAAATTAAGGAATCATTTCAAGGAGTTATGAATGCACTTAAAATTTATCTCATTTTAACTTAGCCACCTAAGAGAGATGTGCTTTTTCTAAGTTAGTCATTTAGTCTTTCTGTTCAGCAGAAAACCGTCAGAGGGTGACTCATCTTAGACATCTATCTTTAGATGTGATTAATCGTTTTATGGCAGGGCTGGTCTCTCTGTAGCTGCTAATGAGGTAGTCTAGTCAACTAATTTCTTAGGCTGAGTTCCTAGCTTTTAGATTATTAAAGACAAGTGATCTTAAATAATCTGTCTTAAAAAATTCGCACGCTGTAAAATCTAAAGCAGGTTGATAGTGGCTGAGAGAGAAATTCATCTCTCTAAATATAGGTAGCCATATCTAAGTTGCATTTTTTATATCCTATGGCATCCTGAAAATCTGCTTGGGACTGTTTGATATGACCTGGGACCAGTAGAGACTCTTGACCTTCTTGAGGGTTTCCTGGAGGCCAGGTGTCCAGATGACAGACTAGATTTTTGGCATAGATAACTAGAGTAATTCCATCAAACACTTTGTTTGAAAGTACTTTTCTTCTTCCTTTTACTCAAATTATTTGAGTAGTGTGTTTTTTTCACCTCTTGTATGGGTTAACTGAAGTCCTGCAACAAAATGTCTACCTAAAATTTAGCTTGAGTCATTCCCAGTGAGTCCTCTCAGATTAAAAAAGGGATCAATATGTCAGATGTGACTAGCTGGAGCAAAGACTTCCTAAGTTACCTATCCTTTTATCTCCTGCTCTCATTTCCATTTCTGGAGCACAGCTTCTCCTGCATGTCCCTAGCTGTGGAATGGGGAGTTGGGGGGAGGGCACCTGAAGACTCCTGCTCTTCAGCCTCTTATCCTGAAGACAAGCTGACTTAATTCCCAGGAAACTGAATCACACATGACCTCACAAAGGACCGCATGGACATTTCGTGCTAATAGCAAAGTGTGCAAGGAAGTAAAGGGAACACAGTAAATAGATCCACAGACAAAACTCAGTAGCATTTGGCATATCCCAAGTGGTATAAAGGATACTTCTTTATAATATATTATTTCTTCTAGCTGGATAAATTGTGCCTGTGAGCTTCAGCACCCCTTTTCTCTCTTATGCTCTCTGACACAGCCTCAAATGTCACCGTCGCACCCAAACCACCCTGGCTTACACATGGAAGAAATAAGAGGGCAAGGAGTTTGCATCCCTGTGTAATATTTAAAGGCAGTGGGAGTATGCTTAATGCCTTTCGACCACCTACTAAGGAAATGGTGACACTGGTGTCACAAGTTTATCTAATTTCCATTGTTACAGAGGTAATGTCACATAAATTGGGGGCACAGGCTATTCGTTTTGCAGCCGTCTTTTGCCTGGTATATAATTATCATGGCTCATCTTTATTAAACACCAGCCTTATCTTTGTTTTGCTCTCTTTGTTGATAGATGTAACCTCAATACTGTTGCCATGGCTACAGTAACAGTAGCTGAGAAGATTTTGTTTGTTGTAAACAAACCGAGCTGTACAGGCGCAGATCCTAGTGGAGCGTTTCCAGCCCCCTGCCTTATATTATGCTGATTAACACTGCCATCTCCCTCCCGCTACCTATTTCTTATTTTAATTAGCATTAATTTAAGCTGTATCAAGGATTGTTTCCCCTTTTGGTGCCGTGGCACCCCTTTTCTGACAGTTTTTTTTTCCCTGTAGCAACAGTCGTAGGTTAGGACTGCAGCCCTGCTGAGAGCATCCTCCCAGCAAAGCCCTGCTGGCACCAAAAATTAATCTCAATGTACACACTAGCTTAATGGCAAAAGATTGCTTTAATTTACTTCCTACGTTCTCACCTCCAGGGGCAGCTGAACTTGTTCTTATGTAGGAGCCACGGGGATCTGAAAATGTGTGACTAATTCTGAAACTTATTTAGCTTCAAGCCAATTCCTCAAAATCAAGGGCCAAATTCATCCCCTCACATAAGGAGATGCAACTCCTTGGTAAGAAACTGTACTGTAAATTCTTGCCTATCTGTTGATTTAACCCATGATCTCCCATGTGCACAGAAATGACTGGAATGGGTTCAGGAATAATCTAAACTTCCAACAGCACCAGTTCATGCTATTTTTACAGCAGACCTTTCTTTTAGCAGGCTTTTTTTTCCTGAGATCTAGGCTTGTCTCCTGAGTTTTATAATAATTTTTAAAAAATTATTATAAACATACATAAAATTATTATAAACATACATACACACTATGTATGCCAATGTTAACAATGTCCAGTCTATACCATATAATTTTACTATTATTATTTTCATCTTGAAGAGTTTAGGAGCTATCCCTGAGGGAAATATGCCTGCCTGTTTCACTGTGTTCTCTGTGAAGGGTTCAGTAGTTTCACTATGTATATATACATATTACTGTTGTATTTTTAAAAATGCTATTAAACACAAATTCCTTCATCTCACCTGGATCAAATTCAGTGTACACCGCATTGGACCCAGGGTTATAGCAACATTTAAACAGGGGGAGTGTTCCTGCCTAAAAAGGGTTGGAACAGAGAGGGGTAAGCCAGGTGAGATGTGTCTGTACTGCAGCAGGACTGTAATTCAAGATGATTGGACACTGCTCTGAGTGGCATTGTGTTATAATACTGCCCATGAAACCAGAGTTGTGCCCTGCTTTGTGTGGTTCTGTGCTGGTTATGCGACCCTGTTCTGCCTCTGCTAAGGCCTCTCTTGCTCCTCCTTCACCTTGCACCGCCTGAAAGTGGTGCTCTCTGGAAGTCTTTGCTCAGCAATGCATGGATGAACAACGTGATGTTCCTCTTTACTCCCTTCCTTCACAGCCTTCACTGGCTGTGTATCCACTGCCCTCCAGAATGGAGCAGATCTGCAGACTCTCTATGAGGAATCAGGTTGTGCTGAGAGCAAGGTAGCCTCTTGTAGGGCACTGGACAAAAAGAGAACGCTTCCAGTGCTGCTCTGTGACACTTCCAAAATGTAACACCAGGAATGACAAATTGTTCTGGGAACACTGATTTAAGGGTGGAAGAAAAACATCTTTCTCTTCACCCAAAACATCAAAAGACATTATTGTTCATGGACTTGACAGTGCAAGGTTAATGTTTGGACTTGATCTTACAGGTAATTTCCAACCCTAATGATTCTATGAGATGGTCAGAACACTAATTATATCACGATCTGCATTAAGGGAAATCTAACAGTGTTTCAGTGCTAGGCATACTTAGTCCACTGTGGGGAAAATATAGGACCATAAAGGGAAGGGTCACAGCAGTGCCTGGGAGGAGAGAATCATCAGCAACATTCAGAACTACAGCTAATTGCTCATTGTGATTGATGAGTTCACAAGGGATGTTGGTATGGCATGAAGCAACTGAGCATTTGTACCAGTGGTCCTTGCCACTCTTACCAACCAGAGCAGCTGTGGCTGCCCCATCCACGGAAGTGCCCAAGGCCAGGCGGGACAGGGCTTGGAGCAGCCTGGGATAGTAGAAGGTGTCCCTGCCTGTTGCAGGATATTGGAACAAGATGGTCTCTAAAGTCCCTTTCAAACCAAACCATTCCCTGTTTCTCTGACTCTGTGGTCAATGCACTCTACACTTCCCTTGTGATTTGACCTTGTTTATCCAATCCTTTAATGTGTAAGAAGGCTGATGATATTACGGTGCCCAGTATCTTTCAGGTCTAGCCTTAATCTTTTCCCTTAATAATTCTCTTTTTCTTAACATAACAAAACACACTGTAGGTAGAGGTGTGTCCTGTTTAAAGCCTCTTGGCAAAACTTCGTACACCAAAGCAACACCAGCTGATGAGGTTGAGTCAAAGAAGAAATCACAAAACTTGTGTGAATGTCCTGGATTGCACATCTTTATATTTCAATTCTTCATGCTATTTTAATAGAATTTTACACATTAATGATGAACAAGGTAAGCCACTCACACTAGCAAACTTGATGAGTGGGAAGAAAAGAATTACCCCCCTTGTGAACTTATAGAATAGTTCACACTCATTTTCAGCTTGAAAAACTGTTATCTGTTCATATAGCAGCTTTTAAAAGTGCAAATGGAAGCAATCCAGCATGCAGAGGTGTGTAGTAATTTACAAATGTCTCCATAATATCTAAAAATCAAACTGAAATATTGGAATAGAATGAATTCTCAGTGGACCCAAACTTTTCCTTGTTTAATTATGTTTTACTAGACTGACATTCCAATTAAAGGGTGGAATTTGGCAGCCCAGCTAGGAGCATTTTCACAGCAGAGCCTTCCTTGCAACTTGTATTTCTTCTAGCACCATGACCTAACTTAACATATTTCACCAGTACATCAAGTCAAAAGGCTGACATTAAGTTTGGATTCTGTTTCCCAATGGACTGAAAAGCAGCTCTACCTTCAAATGACTGAACACAGAAACGAAACCCAGGCCAGAGAGAAGCTGCACAATAGGGTATGCTCTCTGTCTCACAGACAGCATCAGTGTCATGAAAGGAGGGAAAGACGAAGATGTAGCTGGGATTTCAACCACCTGAGAAAAGTCTGAAGTTTGATACGCACCTGCAACACTGCAGTCTGGCATTTCCAGTTGAATTTTGTAGCCATATATTTAGCAACACTAGAAGAAATGATTTCTGCTTAAGAGAAATGCTAATTAAAACATATATGGCAAGTGAGGGAGAGAGAATGTATAGTTTATATTTTGCATATTCATCAAATAACAGAAGCACAGGATGGTTTGAGTTGGAGGGAACCTCAAAGCTCATCCAGTTTCACCCCTCTGCCATGGGCAGGGACACCTTGCACTATCCCAGGTTGCTCCAAGTCCCATCCAACCTGGCCTTGGACACTGCCAGGGATCCAGGGGCAGCCACAGCTTCTCTGAGCAACCTCTGCCAGGGCCTCACCACTCTAGGAGGGAAGAATATCTTCCTAATATCTAATCCAAGCCCTCCACACTCCTTTCAATTTAAAGCCTTTTCCCCACTGTCCTATTATGATTCACCTATTTCCTCTGTTCGACATGAATTCTGTGGTAAAGCTGGGAATCTGAACTAAGCCGCATGAATCCTGTTCTGCTGCTTTGTCCACATGTCCTACAGTAGATATTTTCCTACATCCTTTAGCTGCCCCCCTGTTTGTTTTTTGTTCTTACCAAACATTTTTACCTCTGGGCTAAGTCTGGAACATCAGCAAACACAAGAAGCAGCACACAAAGAAGTGACCTCTACCTTGGTTGTAGTGGCTGGTGCTGAAGTCATATGTCATTTACTTACATTCCAGGCACATAGACCATGGCAGAAACTACTCCCAGCAGAAAAGGTTGGGTGAGATAGGTGCCTCCAGAAAGAATCCTGTTACCTGAAGTGCCATGAAGGAGTTAAAGCCTGGATATCATACTCACACTCCATTGCACACCAGGGAGGGAATTTAAATATAGGTAATAAAGCGTTAATAATAATGTATGTGCTTCCTCTGTGATATGATAAATTGTATTTCCATGTCACTGTCTATATTGTCTATCAGTTCAATAAATACAAAAACTGTTTAAAGCTGGTTTACAAATAGGTACCTACGCTACAGACTAACGTATTAGTAAATTTTGTGTGGTGTTGAGGGTTTTTTTCAGCTATGTGATGCTACATATGAGAAAGATGCTTTGAAAGTCTGACACTTTCTTGGACACCAGTGCTAAAGAGGGATGAGATGAAAGACTGAGAAATCAGACTGTATTCATCCTATCACTTGCAAAAATATTATTGCTTCTCACAGTGTTAATCTACTGCTAACTTGAAGCAGAGGCTATTCCATACCAAATGGAAGGAAATTATTTTTCATGCCAGAATCATACTAAAAAAAGAGTGTGAAAAAGGAGAAAAAATGTCCTTGTGACCTTGCAGCCAGGCTTAATTAGAAAGATCAGTTTCACTGGTCTATCATGGTGGTGCATGGCAGTCCTTCCCAGCTCTGTTTCTATTGAACCGAATGAAAGTTTATCCTTTACTTCAATGACAGACAAAATAGACTTCAATAAAATATTTTAATTTACATTGTTGTCTTATTTAATTGAATATATGATACTCCCCTATTCCATTTTTAAGGAATTATCTCATTGAACAGTGAAAGAATAATTTACCTGTGTTTTGTCGAGGTGGATGAGTGATGAGAACAAAGGACAACACAGAAAATCTAACATGGTATTGCAGTGTCCCTTTCTTCTAAGCAAGCTCATCATGAACAGCAACCTTGTCATTCACATTCATACTCCAGCAAGCTTCTTTTATATTGAAGCATTCCCTGATATTACAGTAATCTAATTGGTTTATGTGGTTAAAGGAAGATAAAATTCTCATATTTATTATGAGTTATTACTATAAATCTCCTTACTGAAATAAAAAGAAACATTTATCCAATTCAAAAGGCATATGAACATCATTATTTGCTCTCTCTGATAATGTTAGAATAGTGCTTCCAGTACTTCATGTTGTCTTGAGAGCATGGAGAAAACCCTAAAATCCAAAACACTGTGAGTGCAATTCCCTTCACACTTACTGGACAATACTTGAATTCTTTTACCTGATGAACTCATCCAACCACACCTGCTGTGCAGTGTTTTATAGTGAGAATCACTGCTGCAGCCCAAGCCTCTCTGAGAAGTGTACTCACACTGCCTGGCTCTTGGCTGCAACTTGGTCCTTAAATACGAGGCACTTTCTCAGGCTCTCTTTGCAGTGCATGGGAGTGGAGAACGGGCTTCCCAGGGGGTGTCATTGGTATGTTTGAGTTGGGGTCCTGTCACTCATGACCTGCATGACTCTCCACTGACTGGACAGGGAGCCTAGGGACTGGGATCTCTTTATTATTTTACTGTGAATCTACCAGATATGTTTTGAAGTCAGGCATTTTGCATTGCAATTTCGTCTGGGCGTACAAGTGCTACTTGTTGTTTCTGAATGACTGCATTATCTTGCTTTTGAAAACTCTTATCATGTTTGATATGAAGGCTTCCTGAAGCAGGGAAACCCACTGGGTAAGTGAGGATTTCTGTTGTTGTTTCACTTTGTTCAGTCCTACTGGAGGGACTTTTCACAAGGGCTTGCAGTGGTAGGACAAGGGGGAGTGTCCTTATCTGAAAAAGGTTTAGAATAGATGTGGAAAGAATTCTCTGCCATGAGGGTGGTGAGGCCCTGGCACAGGGTGCCCAGAGAAGATGTGGCTGCCCCATCCCTGGAAGTGTCCAAGGCCAGGTTGGACAGGGCTTGGAGCACCCTGAGATAGTGGAAGGTGTCCCTGCCCGTGGCAGGGGGTGGAATGAGGTGATCTTTAAGGTCCCTTTCAATCCAAACCATTCTATGATTCTGTGAACTTCATATCTTAGCAGTTTACTTTGCTTTTTTAAGATCAGGCAAAGCTTTAAAAATTAATAAAAAAATAAAAAAAAATCTACAGGGCAGAAGCTTTAAAAATTAATAAATAGTGTTTTGGTGATATGAAGTCTGAAGTTAGGTTTGGATTGTTCTTTAGAATACTCCTGAGGTTTTTCATTATGAAATTTCCTTGCTACCTTGAAAAAAAAATCCTTACTCTTCACTTCTAGATGGTCTTTCATGCCACAGATATGCAGGTAGGCCCAGTTACTGCTGTGGGAATAAAGCAACCAGCAATTGCACCTGTTCCAGATGAAGGTGATTATTCCGAGCATTGTATCTTATAGAAATTTTTATATCCTTTTTTTTTTTTTTCTTTCAGCCAACCAAAAATCATATTTGCTTTTCCCATGGCTGCCAAATAATGAACAGATATCTTAGTCAAAAATTCCACGAGTTTCCAAATGTTTTAGATCCTCAGAGAATCCTGCAGCTTGAGAAACATATGAGAAGTTTAGAGTAGTTCTGTCTACAAGGATAACCTTGCTTGCATCCCAGTTGAATTCCATCTGTCATAAGGCAGCCCTACCTCCACAATATGTTGAAATTCACTGAAAAGTTTCACTGTCCTTAGCTTAATAATACTACAATATGTGAGAAAACTGTTGTACCAGCATTAGGCTTTTGCTAAATAAGAAATATTTTCAAACACAAATACAAAGTGAATTTTTTTTATATAGGTGTAGAAAAAACATATGACTGCTGTATATAACACTGAGTATCTTTCTTCTTCGAGTGTTTTAATGTCATTTTAAAAATATCAGTCTTGGCTTATTTTGAGAGTTAAGTCTTTTGTGAGGCAGGTTTTATATAGAAAAGAAGTCTTGGATTTTTTTATGGGAAAGGTTTCTTTTTCCCCTCCATCTAGTACATTGTCCACCCACTTGCATTCTTTTTTATACAAAGAAATTACTTTTGTTGTCATTGAAAATAATGAGAATAATAAATAGAGGTTTTTCAAGCTTGAATGTGTCACTTTTCTATCTGGAATGATTTTATTTGCGCTTCAAATCAGTTCAAGTAAATATTTGACTGGATTTCAGTCATGATACATGAAAATATCCAGGAAAATATTTATATGTGCTTTTCCTTCAGTAGAAACCTAATCTTTAATACCCTAAGTATATGCTGTTCTTCTGTGGGAGAACTGTGGCTTCAGAAAAGGACACTGCTCCCAGCAAAAGGTACAGAGCATACTAAACCCTCTTTTCACACAAAAACATCCATTAGTTTGCATTAGTTGGGCAAGAGATGTCAATCAGGAATTGAAAGTACTCAGGGATTCCTCAGTAGCTCACAAAAATGTCTCTACTATCTAGAATTTCAATTAAATTTAAATTTACATTTAATTGACTTTGTCTCCCTCATTTCCCTCTCTGTTCTCAGATGTATGTATAATTGCATTTATTCTAATTAATATTTACTGAATTTTAATCTACAATCCTGTGCTGTCACTTAGCACAGTTATTTTTATGAACAGCTCTCAAAAAGAGTCTTAATAATCCTTTTTGAGAATCCACACAATGTATGTTCCCTGAATTATCTTGAGATGCTTTTCTTTTCTTTCTGGATTTTCAGAGAGTTTAAGATTTAGGACTAACATTTTATTTTATGGAAATGTATGCAGTTTGAGTCTATTAAGGTATAGTTACCTAAGTCCCATGCTGTTTTTCCCTCAATTAGACTGTCTGTCAGGTTCCACAAGAACAAAGACAATTACCACTGGTTTGTTATGAACTAGGTAGGCCCAGATTGTCTTCCCAGAAGAAACCTGACATGGTCACACTGCCTGGTCCTCAGCAATGTTGGTTTGTGTCCATGAATTGACTCACCAGGTCTCTAGCTGTCATTTGGACAAGGAAATTTGGATGGTGATTCTGCCCTTAGAGAAAGTGATTTGAAAGAGCTTATCATCATCTCTAAACTCCCAAACATCTTCACAACTATGTTTCTTAGAGATTCTCAAAGGTTCCTGGGGCTGAGCTATCTAATCATGACTTAATTGGGTACCCACAACAAATGTTTTTCAGTAGCTGTCTCTGCATGCACTTGGCAAGTACAAGGCAGTGTGATTTGTCTTAATCATCTTTGGTGATGCATTAAGCTATGCAAAATTACTTCATATTTTGCATAAACTAAGATTAAGCAATCAGACATTTACTCCAGATTGCTTGACACACAGAGAATTCTTAAACCACAAGAATGCTCAGATGTCTGATCCCATGGGCACTTATACGTCTCTTTAAGGGTGTACTTTGAGCATGCAGAGCTATCTCTGTCCTTTGAATTTCGCAGTTAGCCATTAAACTCACAAAAATTATTTTCACAGTTCATAGCTGATGTTGTGCTGGTGTTTCTCCAGACTTTTTTTTCCTTCTCATTTTAGACCTGCTGGATTTGCCAGCTGGATCTTCCTGTGCCTGCAATACCACCATGGGTTGATCACAGAATCGTGGAATGGTTTGGGTTGGAAGGTGACCTTGATCATCCAGCTCCCATCTCCCTCTTACTCTGGGTAAAGAAATGCAAGTGCCTTGGTCATTCCCATTCATGAAACCATCAGATGGGAATGTCTTTGTATGTGTAGGTTTCCTTCATTCATGATGCAGGGAGCTTAATCAACCATGTCCAAAAAAAAATTTCCTAGTCTGGACCACTGCTGTCAGTGGTGAGTTTTCCAGCATGGAAATATAAATACCTCTGCTGTAGGACTGAAGTCATATATTTTTCTTTTTTAATTTATTTTTTCGTGTATCACAGGAAATAAACACAGAGTGAAAAGTGGCTTTTCAGGGTTTTGTATCTCTACTTTTAGAGACTTATAGAATGCGTGTGTTATACAGTGTACCAAATGTTATGTGCATATACAGTGTTCTTGATGTGGCAGAATGACTTTTCCATTTCAAAATTGTAGTTTGTTACTTTAAATAATTGAAAATTAGAAAGGCCCAGACCTCAGTCTTAAATTACTGAAAGAAAATATGTTGATTGATTCAATGTACATTCTTCCATCTTATCAGCGTGAACATTTCCAGTATTTCAGTTTTGCCTCAAAAACACTTATGAGGTGAGAAAACTAGAGTGATAACTTTCCAAGAACATATCACATCTATCCATCTTCTGGGACTAGAAACCTCTGTGCTAGTTTTATGATATTTTAGGGTATAGTGAAATTACTTCATCTCAATTTGAAATATTTCCCATACATATGAGTTTATAAGCGGTGTTACTGGCAGGCTGAAAGCCTGAATGCTTATAAATAGAGAGCTGAAATGGGGATAAAAGTAGCCCTGTGATCATTACAGACTTCTTCTTTTGAGTAAAGCAACAGATAATTTATTGCATCAAACAGTCCAAGACTGCTGAAAGTGGGCAAAGGTCACCCCAGTGCCAGAGTTCGCAGCTCTGCCCTGATAAGCAGATGGTTCCTAAGCAGATAAGATGTTAATAGATACCAACAGTCTACGGTGTTAGAGGTGGAAATAAAGCAATGCCAAAGCATTAGGTTCAAACTGTGTGCACCACTGAGAGACAGATCTTGACATTGAAAAGGTATTTTTTCCAAGATCAGCCTTCAGAGCCTTGAGTTAGTTGTATCCTAACACGGAGGATATCCAAATCTTCTTATCTTGCATAATTATTTGTAGAAACCTCCACATTAAGCCTGGCTTAGGTAAAACAAGCATGATAAGAGAATCACAACCCAAAGAAGAGAAAATAAAAACCTGCTCTGTACATCTGGCTATTCTTTGCACAGCACACACACACACAAGTGCACACACGTAGGCACAGCTGCTTGACACCCAATGACATCTGGTTATCTGCAATCTCCTTTACAAGAGCCTTGCTCTCCGCAATGCACTGGCGTCTCTGCTCTGTGTTAGATAAACATGGCAAACACAGATAGCAACAAGAGAGTGGTATCACAGGTCCTGCTTGGCAGCAGCAGCAGCTCCAGCAGCGGCAGTGGGGGCTCAGCAAACCCCTTCCCATGTCTGTTTGTTCACGGGCTCTGACAATCCAGGTGGGAAAGTTGCACGGAGCAGGAATTTATTACGGCAGTGGGGGCTGGCTGGGAAGCTCCTCTCTCTTTTTATTTTAATGGTCGCTTAAATTACTTCTGCAGACTTTGACAAAACTTTGACTAGCACACACAAATATCATCCACAAATTCAGACTGGGTCTTTCATCCTGATAAACATGAGGCCAGACCCACGTTTGGATCCTGGATTCTGCTTCTGGGTTCTCTCCAGATTTTCTGCCAAACACTGCCACCAAGTGTGAATCTTGGATTTTTTTACTAAATAGCCAAGAGGAAAAGAGACCCACGTGCAAGATCCTGGTCCTGATGACCTCAACAGGCATTTGAGACACAAAGACACCCACAGAACTTCTTCCTCTCTATTTCCCCTGTTGAAAACAGGGTTGTGAAAGCTGTCTGGCACTCATCTAACATTTTATTTCTGTCAAAATAAACATCTAAAGTCACAGACATTGGTACTAATGATGGAGCCCCAACCTTAGTGTAAAAGAGTACGGCAGATGTGGAGTGAGAAGAGGTGACTAATGCCTAAAAAAAAAATACAAACAAAAAAATTAAGGAAAAAAGCTATTGCTCTAGATGATACAAATCCCCAGCTCCTGAGCCTCAGAATAATACCTGAGTAAAACAGCTGTCTTTGGTTCCTTTAGATTTGTACCATAATAATCAATGTGACATGTGAAACTGATGTGAGGAAAAATAAATTATCAGTCTTAAGGAAGGAATATCTTTATTGCTACTTCAAACAAGACTATCCTGAGAATTTGTCTGCTCACCACATGGAAAGGTAAAGATAAATAATAGGGAAAGATAAATTGAAGTATTTCTAAGTGAAGCTGATCAGAGCTCTACATGAAGCAATAAAGTGAGAACAGTTCAAACAGCCTAACTTTTTGGAGTATGAACTTTATTCCAAAATGAGAGTGTTCAAACATCTGTCTGGTTAACTTTACATTCTTTATATTAAATGGAGTTAATTATCTACACTTATCAGCTGTGCCTCTCTAAACGATCCCTAAGAAAGTCACTTGTCAAAAGGGCTGTTGAGAAAGCACAAACCCCTGTAGTTAAAAAGAAATAATGTGATTTACAGCCTGGAACTGTTGCTCTTTGGTTGCAGTGGGTTTGGTAAAAAAGGCTGTGGGGTGCAGCAGTCATTCCTGGCCCTGGGTGAGGTGAGACTCCAGGGAGGACTGTTTCCATCAGCCACCTTCCCTGACTTCAGTGAGAATGAGAATTTTTAAGAATGATATTTTATGTTACTCTTGCATGGTTCAGGTGTAAGCTCACGGTCCTGAGTTACAGCTCTGACCTTTAGCAAGTTTAAATTAACGAACGTGAACCAGAAGGACATACTTCAAGTGGCTCACAACAGCACGAGTCCAAAACCATAGAAATTTAAAATAAGACTTAGGGTTGCTATAGACAACAAACCTCAAGCTGAAATTCTGAAAACTCCACTTAACTAGAAATATGCTCCTCAGGCCATAAAGATCTGTGTTTCTGTATCACTCAAAAATTTGAAATTTTTCCAGGTATGTTTAAATACTTCTGAGTTTGGATGCACATGCATCACTTCTCTTTGTTTAACAGGTTCTGCCCATGCATATCACAGAACTAAACTCAGCCTTGGGCATTCATCAGCAGTTCTTGTAGCTGCACAACAAAGGATTAGTTAAATAGTATGCACTTTTCCTTAAGTAAATATGAGTACCTGTATAATTATTTCTCCTGCAGGCCTTAACAGCACCAGAGGAGCTGTTATCCTTTATCAGGTAAATCTAATGCAGCTTTTAAATTGCTATGTGTGCCAGAGGAGTTCTTTGGGTCTCTTAGGTAAATAATCTCACCTTTTTATTTTTTTTTTATTTATTCTAGGTGGTCTAGCCTCAGATCACCCAGAAAGGATTTATAGAGGCAAAACGCATTAACTTTATTTGAAATCAGGTCTATAAATCCCCATGTATTGATGAGAAACCAGACCCTTAAGTAGTAATTCTAATTCTAATAGAGATCTGAATGCTTGCTTGTCATAAATCACAGTATTACAGAATGGGAAGAAGGTAAAACCTACATTAAAGGCATTTACAGAGCACTTCTTTCTGGGACAGACTGTAAACTTTTCAATTCTTCATCCAATCTGGTTTGCAATGTTTCAAGTACCAGATCTTCTGTCAATCCCCTGAGGAAAATATTCTGTATCCCCACAGAGCAAGCATTGTTAAGGGTTCTTTCTAGACATTCAGCTCAATTATTCATTTATTCACTCCTAATTATGCTCACCTCAATAAAAAAACTGTTCTCCTCAGAACCACACTCAGTTGGAGATACCTCACCATGCCCCCTACTATTATTTGGACAAAGTTAGTGATTCTATTATTCATTTGCCTCAAATGAAGCCTGTATGTCTGTCTTCGTGGGATTTCTCTGTGTTTCGATTCCCCAGCTCTACAATAAGTCTCACTTTCTCACAGCCTTTATCTATTCTTCTAAAAGCTCTAACACAGGGTCAGCCTTTATTTGTGTACATTATCTACAAGCAATACTTAGGGAGCCCGAGATCAATTTCTCGAATACCCTGAGACAGGACAGGAAAACAGTAATAGGAAAAGGAAAAGTTGCAGATTATTCTATTTATTTTTTGACAACATATTGCTATTAGAGAATGATAGCTGAAATAAGTACCCCTTTATAAACCTATCTGGTTATCACTGGCCCTGAATAAGTTTAGTTCCAAAAATAGACTGAGAGAATCTAACAGATAGGGGTATCATCCTGTGGGTTGGAAAGTAGCCAAAGTAACATTTACAATAATCCTGTGAAAAATATCCATTCTGAAACAGATGTTTAAAAACAAAGCTTGAGTTTTTCATGCATATTCCTAGAGGTATTTTCTTTTCCTGAATGACAATTGGCCACAGCAAATAATAGCTAACTTTAAATTTGAAATTGAACTATGTGTGTGTAATAGAACCAGAAAAAAATTGTTTCACTAATTTTTTTTTTCAGGCAGGATAAGAGAAAAAATCATACAAAAAAATGTTTAACTTCTCTAACATATAAGGCTCTGTTTTTCCTGGCTGCAGCAAGGAACTAAAATTTCAAGGGAACTTGAGTAATAGTAAAGAGACCAAGATACCAACTGCAGGTTTCCTTATCTGTTTTTTGGATTCAATCAGCAGATTTTACCTTCCTATCTCTTGCCTTAGTTTCTGCTTGTGATGTTTATTTAAATAACGATGGGGAAGACGAGTAAATGTCAATATGTTTGTTTGGCCCCTGACAACACAGACTCCTGAATTCAGCTGGGGACAGCAGGTAGGAACAGTACAACCATGGGTACATGGGTACTACTTTCACCTGAGACAATAAAAAAGATATTTAAATTATTGCCAAGCTCAATTTTTTTTTTTTTCCTAAAATAATTTTATGTTGCTACAAAGCTGTCTGGACACATGCTGTGTCCCAGTTGAAGAACACAGGAATTAATAATTTGATCCTCAAAGACCCTAGATGTCCCAATTGCCTTACACTTTCACCTGTTCTTCCTTCATTTTGCTCATTCTCGTCCTCTTTTAAAGGGTATGTTTTTGCTGTGTATAAACAGATGAAAAGGTTTCCATGAAGGTGCCTCTTTGGAACTCCAGGTTCCAGCCTAGACAATGACAATTATGTTCCAGCAGCGGCCTTATCCCTCAGCAGCAGGTGGTGACCAGCAGACACAGGGGTAGGAGCAGAATTTTTCTTGCTGGAGGTACTTGGCAGACCCAATAGTTCCCAGGACATGGTTTAAACCTGCAGGAGACAGATTCATGTTCTTTCACTGCAAGTGCCACGTTGCTTATATTCTTGCTTGTGCCTTTTGATGAATTTATCCTTGGAAGTGATGGTTTGGACACAGGGATAACTTGAAGGAAAATGTGTTCCCTGTTGACTATTGAGTAGATGATGCCTGAGCTGCTAAAGGACTACTGGATAAAGATATTTGTTCCTGAAACCTTCAGTGGCGGGTTTCAAATTTTATTTGTCTTCAAATTAAGGAAATGTTTCTTTACCTTGATGTTACCACTGTTGCTTAGGACAATATTTTAATGAGTTCTAGCCTTCCGTGGACACGGAATATGAGATTTTAATTTGAAATCTGTTCATATGTCTGGGTACTACTGGAAACTCTTTTCTTCATAAATAACTGCTAGAGGATCAAAGGTCTGGGCATGAAACACCATGGCAAATTTGTCCCTGGATGATTTAGCAAAATCAATAGATTTATCAGAAATAAATTTGTCCTAATGTGTTTACCCATACATAAAAAGTGTATGTGATCATCACATTTATTATGACATGACACGAGAAATCACAGCTATTCACAGTCTTCTTTGTCTGCTACACACTCCACAGCTAATTTTGTGTTACAGTGGAGAAAATAACTGCTAAATATCAGCAGTCTCTTCTGCGTATTCAGCATGAACCAGGGTCTGTCCTTGCACCTTAATCTATTTCAGTATGAGGCTGAGTCCTTACAAAAAAAAGAAGATATACAGAACATTTTACATCTGATCTCAATAAATGTTTTATTTTTAGAGGCCAGGAATATTAATTTAAGCAGCATTTGTCCTGATTTCCTAATAGTTTCTCCACACCATGATTGCATGATACAGTCTTAATTTTCTGAGAACTGGAATGCTAGAAGTGCAAGATATGCTCAGCACTGGAATGCCAGGGGAATGGTTTCCCTGGCAACAGCAAGCACATAAAAAGTATTCAGAGCAGTCCCTGATTCTCCTGTTTTAAGCCTCCATTGATAGGGGAATCAAATCTAGTTTGGATTTTTTTTTATTTAAGGTGAACTGCAGGGCAGGAGCATAGGGATGTGCTTTATTACATTTTGCTACCTTGTGGAGCAAACCTGTAGGAAGAGAATTTAGAAGACGTGGCCATGGAGCCCCAGAGAGGTCATGTAGTCACTGGAAGTAAAAGGAGAATAACCAACAATTAAAAAAAAAAGAAAATGGGGCTTATTTTCAAATAGTGAATTTTCTAAGGTCATTTTTAAAATGAGCCAGAGGGACTTCAGGGTTCAGCACAAGGCTCGGCTCTGGTTCTTCAGGATACTTGGATAAACGTTTACTTCTAAGCTGAGGAGCAGTCTCTGTGATTTGGAATGCAGGTCCTCTGCTTTTTGGGCATTTGGACAGTCCCACAGAGATTAGAGACATGCTTCAATGTCTCACTGAACCGTAGCTTATATGATGTCACTTTAAGGTCATTCAGATTAATTTCTGTCTTTCCTAAACGGAATCTCAATTGGGCTCACATTGCAAAGTTGCCTTTGAGAGGATGCAATAAAACTGAAATTTGTCTTCAATTTACCACTGTTTTGCCTGCACTGACATTTTCAAGTGAGGACACGTGAGTTCCATTTGTCTGCAGTTTGACATGTTTCACTAGTACTAGTTCTAGTCGTGGTTTTGCATACGGGGAATGAGATTTAAACCCTAGACTAAAAAAGTTGAGGATATGATCAATCTTTCATGAACTTTTGATACCCATAATTTTTAGCATAGGAGGAGATAGAGCTGAAATTTTTTGGGGGTTGTTACTGTGTAATTTCTCATGGAGCAGCCTAAAAATATGAATATTATAAAAATATGAATATGACTCATCCCTTGAACATTTTGACCCCTCTGATGTAACAGACATAGATAATTTACTTTTGGAAAATAATATACAGAAAAAAATATAAGCCCCTAGTGTTATGTATTTGAGTTATTACAGAGGCTTATGAGTTTTGGATTTTTTGCAAAGTGGGGAAAATATTTTTAAAATGCAATACCCCACAAACTCATTGGTTCAGCCAGAACAAATTATACGTGAAAAAAACAGAATTTTTATCTTTATCCACACAATGAATGTGACTTGAGTTTTTGTTCTTTTCCTTCCTCCCTCACTTCTAGAGCCTTTGTCCTTTCTGTGCTCTCCTTGTTCGTACGCTTGCTGAGTATTTATATTCCCCAGGTGAATGAGCTTTCCTTTATGCTAATTGAATCTTTTAAAAATGTTTTTTTCCCACTTTCTACAGTAGTTAATACTAGCCTGTTATTTCTTAGTTTTCTCCCCTGCCCGCTCATAGGCTTCTGTGTTACCTTCCCCAAGACTTTGCAAAGAGAAAGGTGATATTTAGCCCTTACAGAGTGTAACAATAATCCAGACCTGGACTACTTTTTGTGATCAAAAAAAAATTCACTATCTCCCCTTAAAAAAAAAAAATTAAAAAGGAGAGGAAAACCAATTTTTTATAATTTGTTTTATTTATAAAACTCTGACCTGAGTTTTGATAACATATCAACCAGCACATGACAATTGCAACTTTAAAAGGGAAGTTGGGTCTTGTGTAGTGACAGAAGAATTCACAAAGAAAAAAAAATGCAATGTATTTATAACTTTTTCCTAATCTTTACTTGGTGTGGTTTCATTGTTTTTAAGATTCATTAATAAACACTGCCTTGAGCCTCCATGCAAACTGCTCATGTTTGGACAGTAATGCTGAGCATGTTATACCATCTGGGTGCTCTGAAAAAAGCGCTTCCCATTTGCAAACAAGCAATCAAGTGTGTAAGGAAGTGTGCTTTCCTGAAGGGAGAGAAGAAAACAGAATGAGGGAGGAAATTGGATAAGATACAATGACCTACTTACTGCTTTCACAAATCACAATAGCCATTTAAAGTTACCCTCACCACGATAAGGCAAATTCAGGGATGCTGCCTACTTTCTGTCTCTGTGAAAAGCCTCAGCTGGAGGTGCCCCAGCCCAGGGCTCTGTTCTCTCTCTGCCAGCCATCAGGGCAATCAGGTTTCTGCCACTCACTGCCTTGTGCCCTCAGAGTTGCTCATTCTTATCCTGCTGGCCCCAAAAGCTGCCCCTTTTCTTCAGGAATGTCTGCTTTTCAGTGTTAAGGGCAGCCAATCTGGTGGACTTTGGCTCCCAAAGAAGTGCCCTAAAGTATGATAAAAAATAAAAAATATAAAATGCCGTTATCCCAAGGCCAGTCAGCAGTGCCTTCCTTTCTGTTCCCACTCTCTCTCTCAGGTCTGAGCTATCATTCACCCACTCTGGGCTTCCTTCTGCCCCTCTCACCATCACTCTGGGCACATTTCTTTCATGCCTCAGCTGGCAGGTTTTGCCTGTTAGTTCTACAAAAGCAGCTGAACTATGCTGCAGTTTTATTTTTTGCCTTCTAATAGTACCTAATCAATTCTCTGTTTGCAGATTAGAGAATTAATCCAGTGGTGCCTCTGGGTTGCTGCACTGCTAAATAATCCCCTTCTGCGCATCTCTCTCTCTCTCTCTCATGTCCCCTCCTACACAGCTTTCTCCCTCAAAACACTTCCATGACTTTCATCCCCCTAGCTTGATACACTGCTATTTAAAGCAAAGCTATTGAGGATTTGGTATTTAAACAATATTAGTGCATTCACCATATCCATGTATACAGAATATGCTTACTCTGCCATCTGCTTCCGCTTATACACACACTCCTACTTCTGCCCTTGGGAAGATGAGAGAGCAAACACCTGACAGATGCTTAGTCACACTGCTTAATATTTCTGGAAAATATTCAGGTGCTGAGTTTAGAAACAGGAGAAAGGCAGTTCAGAATTAAGACGAATTCCCAGCAAATCTATCAGAATTTTCTATCTGGAAGAATTCTTGCATGGATTAGACGTGGGAGGGAAGCACTGTATCTTTCCCCTTTTTCACACCACTCAGTTACCACAGCGTCATTGACAGTCAGTCTAGGTTTTATTCAAATAGAGAGTTATTGCATAGTAGGATCTAAGACCTGCTGTATTTATATATCCATTCCCCTCTCTCCAGCATCTGAGCACCTTCTCCTGTAACTCTGAATGCTGCAATTAGCATCTGTCAAGCGGGGCTCACTCTCCACAGGAGGGAAAGGTTGTCTGTGGATTTTCTTTTCTCCAGCTATGTCCAGTGCCATGTGTCTGCATTAACCAACACATTAAAAAGGAAAGAGTAAAAAAAAAAGGACTTTACTCTTGGCACAAAGAGAACAGAGGTGGGTAGTAAATCCTTCACCAGTTTGTGAAGCTGGTACTTGATCTGATGTTGACACAACTCAGCAACCCACACAATCAGAGAATCACAGAATGGGTGAGGTTGGAAGGGACCGCAGTGGGTCATCTGGTCCAGACTCATCCCAGAGCACAGGACACAGGATTATGTCCAGACTGCTCTGGAATATCCCCAGTGAGGGAGGTCTCACACCCTCTCTGGACAACCTGTTCAGTCCCAGTCACGTGAACAATCAAGAAGTTCTTCCTCATGTTCAGGTGGAACTTCCTGGGCATCAGTTTCTGCCCTAAACTCCTAAACCTAGACCTCTGCTCTTAGTTTTCTGCTAATCCATCAATTTCAGGGACACATTATGACTTTGGATGACTCCTATAATCTCAACAAAGCTTTCACAGGTGAATCCCCATGTCCTCTAGATGGAAGGCAGAATTTTCAGGACACACAAAGTACTGTTCAGCTCCTTCCTTCTAAATCAGGTTCAGTCGGAGCAACAAGTCTCCTTTTTGATTTCAGACAACCTTTCCACGCTCTCCTGGAAAACTACCACCTTCCTTTGGCTCTACTTTGTTCTTTTCTTTCTCTGGGGGAGACGGGCTAGTTCCACAACATCTGTTTACATCTTTGGGATGGACACACAGCATGCATCTGAACTCACTCATAAAGTACCTCAAGTTCATTCACATTCCTTTTTTCCTCAACCTAAACAGTTCCCCTGGGACAGAGGAGTAGAGCCATCACTTACCAAGGAGTTTAGACAGCCATTCAGGTCTGCTGTGCCCTGATATATGAGCACTTTGTAAATAGCCACTGAGGCCTTGAATATTCAGCATGATGGAATTTGTTTAGTCTAGAGGAGGGAAGAGTGAGGAGAGACATAAGTATCTTCAAATGTGTAAAAAATGGCTATGAAAAGGAAATGAATAAAGTGTTTTTCTTGTGCACCAGGGCTAGGGCAAGCAGCAATGGCCTTAAATTGCAGTAAAGGAGATTTAGGTTTGCAATTAGGGAAAAATTCCTAGCACAAGGATTTTTAAGGAACCACAGAGAGGTTGTAGATGCCCCTTTGCTGGAGGTTTTTAAAAATCTCTTAGATATATATCTGTCAAAAAAACCCCAAACCTAAAAAGGTTTAGGTACTGTTGTTGTAGTCAATGATCATCTGGCTCAGAATTGCCCTCTATCCCTGCTGTCTGTTCTGCTGTGGGAAACTAACAGGGTGAGCAAGGGCTAAACCTGATGTATGGAGGCACCTGAGTACTGAGAAAGTATTTGTCTGATCATTGTTACCAGGGGGAATTGGATTCCATTTCCCACACACATTTTTTTACCAAGAAATATCACAGCTTTTTTATATTGTTCTTCCACATTACAATTTTTATCACATTTTTTTAAAAGCCCACATGTGGAACATTTATTTTTTGATGTTGTATGATCATTTCCCTGCAAGTTCTGGGGGACTTCTTCCTCATTTTTTAAAAATTATGATGACATTTCACTCCTGAAAATGTTTCAAAGGAGTTTCATGAGCAAATGGCCTTTTCTTATGGCATTCTACTTGACAGCCTTTTCTGAGAAGTCAAAGTCCATGAATTTTAAGTGTTCCTACACAGGAAGCTCAAATGAGAGACCAAAATACCTGCTTTCAGTTTACTACAGCCCTGTAGAGCCACATCCCAGAAAGGAGAACAGATCCACAAAGTCTTGCAGTTGCACAGTGTAGACCACAAATATTACTCTGCATTTCCTACCCTGTCTAGCTCCTCTGGGAAAAATTCCATCCCAGCTTAAGGTGTAAGTTGAAAGAGAATGAAAGAACTGGGCAATGTCATCTTTAAAGGGGGGAAATGAGTTTAGAGAAAGGAGTTTTAGCATTATTGAACAGCAGCAATTAAAGAGGAGCCATGCAGAAGGGTTGAATTTTGTCTTTTGGCAACCTCATCAGAGATTGTTGTTACATATTTGCAAGTAATGGTATCTCAGAGGTTTACAGCACGTTGCCAAAGGTTCCTCACCTCTTTCAATCTCTTTCCATCTTTTGTATGGTAGTTGTCTCATCCAGGAAAAATCACAGAAAGTCTTGGCCATAAAATTTGTAAATGCCCATATTCAATTGATTTTTTTCAGTGTGAGATCAAAAAGATCCCGGAATGAGTTGGTAAATGAGGAGAGAAGGTAGGTGTGAATGGCTGCAGAGGTGCTGTACCAGGACAATGAGATGCAACAGTTACATCAGAAAAGTATAGTTGCATCAGAAACAAAACTGTGTCTGCAAAAGTGGACTTCTGTAATATTGCCTCCACTAAATAAAAGTAATTGGGGTCTCATCCATCTGGATACTGGGATAGGCAAGCAGGGTGTGGGCTGATGAGAAATAGTTTAGCAGCATTCTACTTTCTTAAAGAAAAATAGCCAAAGACATTGAAGTCACTGTATGAGAGATCTCCCTACTCCTGAGTGTGGACATGACAGCTGGATGAGAGATAATCAGGTAACCTGAGGGTAATAATCACGTTAAAAGATTAGGTGGAGGGAATAACTTGATAGACATACCTGTTGAATCCAGTCTTTGGGTGTCTTTTTTTTCCTTCCAGCTCCCAGAAAATCCTTCTCCCATCATCTCTTGAATGAAAATCTTGAAATAATTTTAAGAGAAGTTTTCTATGTGATTTCTTATTTTATATTGATTGTGAGATCATATTGGGATCCTCCTAAACAGAATACACTTGCTAAACATTGTTATCTGACTTTATTTTTCTCCTTTAGTCTATTACCAAAATTTAATTGCAGAACACATTGGAAGAAGCTTGCATGTACTTTACCGCCTGACTACTTACCCCCCACTACTGTGGTAGCCAGTGTTTTGTTGATTCATTTTACTGGAGCAGGGCCAGCTGCCAGGATTGCATTTCAGACTTCAGCCACTGTGTAAATTTTCATAAAAGTAAACTCAGTTTCATATATGGTCTCTTAATATGCATTCATATTAAATGCTTGAGGTGCAGAACTCTGCTTGAGATCAAACAGCCTGGACAGAGGTGTCAATGTGTGAGGTAGGGGTCTCAGCTCCCTCCGTTCTCAGCCACTATGGTTATTCAAGGGTCTGATTCACTGCTCAAATATAAGGTGTATAGTACCAGGCAGAGCATTTCGGGTTATTCCACACTGTTTCCATCCACCACCCCAAAAGTGTGGGGGATTTTTTTGGTCCCCATGCCATATCTACCAAGCCTATAGGGATGTCTTCCTTTATCTAAAGTTTCTCTCATCTCCTTCATGAACGGGCGTCTCTGTGTCAGTGTCTTAGTCTGGAGCTGCATCACTCCAAGTGTTGCAGAGCAGTATCACAATTTTAGGTATCTCCATGATAATCCTTGGTGGTAACAGAAGTCTCTATTTCTCTCCTGTCTCTGTAAAAGACTTTTGAATCACAGCAATAGATTTTCTGTTAGAAATAATCACAACTTTTTATTTCTCATTATGACATTCAGGATATGAATTTTTCCAGTGTGATTTATCCTCTGCAAGTTACCTGCTATTTTGCCCCAAATTTACCCTAAATTTTGTGAACTTTTGTGATGGTGCCATATATTTTGTGCTATGCTGCAGGCAGAGGGAAACCCAACCATTCCTGTTTTAGTATTTGGGTTGTGCTGGAATTTGGGGTAGGAAACCTGATCCTGGCAGTTAACCCTTTTTTTAGCCAAGAATTCTTCAGAAAGAGTTCAGTAAGCCCAAAGTTTCAGATTATGAGGACAATGAAATTTTCTTCCCCACTGCCTCCAGAGACCCTGCTGTCTCACCTACATAAGAACATTGCATTAAAAGAAGAAAGAAATAACTTTTCTTAGATTAAATTCTGTTCAGACTCTATGCAGGCAGTTCCATGGGTTGCAGGTATTGTCTTCATGGACTTAATGTTACCTTCAAGGACTTCCTATCCATAAAAAGAAAAAAAAAAAAGAAAAAAAAAAAAAAAAAAAACACTCAAAAACACCCTCCCCCCAAAAAAGCAAAAAAACTGAACCAAAACCCAAAACAAACCACACATTGCAAAAAGACCCCAAAAACTCTTTTTGATTTTTTTCCCTCCTCATTACAATCGTTAATTGATTAAAACACTGCTACCTTAAGGAATGCAAACCTTCTTAAAAACCTGAGTCTTTGTCTTATTATAGTTCCTCATCCAGCTAATTAATTTAGCTTGCTATCATAATCCTTTTTTTAATCACTGTCTTTTCAATTTCTTCATTTCAGTCAGATCGTTTTCTTTTCACTTCTGCCCTGATGCTTTAATTCCATGCCACAGAGCTCAGCAACTATTTGACTTGCTAAATCTTTATAAAAAAAATTTAACACAAAACTATTAACCTTGGACAAAGTGTTTTCGAGCTTTTCATTTGTATGTAGGAAGGATGCCCTTTGAGGGAGAAAGAAGGAGAAGGAACCTCCAAAAGAAATATAAATCAGTATCTTAAATTACTCAAATGTACAATATGGCATCAGGAGCTGTTACACATTTTTTTCTCTCCTTTTGAGATTCAAATACATATGCTCAGCAATTACTGTTACATTTGCATAATAGGACAATTTTTGATTAGCGTATCTTGGACTTCTGTTTGCATTTTTTAATTGTGGTTACTTTTATTCTCTAATTTGTCATTACTCCCCCTTCATGTTCTGTTATACCTGCTCGTGTTTTCCTTTGCTCTCTTTTTTCTGTTTTCCTGAGGGCTTGTTCTCTTCAAAGCTCTGTTTAGTACTTGGTTTTGTAGTTAACATCACACAGTAATGGCATACCAGGAAAGCAAGGCATATGACATATTAAAGTTTAATGAATAAATTGTGAAACCATGTGACAAAAGCCATGCTTTCACAGGGGATATCCAGGAAACAGAGGGATGCACTGCAAGATCCTACAAAAACTGCAATGTATTTTATGACATTTACTCATCCTTTCATGCTGTTTCAAGTTTGTGTGCTCTGAGGAAAATATCTTGTGGTTACCTCAGCTTTGTACATTTTATGAAATTTAAATACCCTAACTGCTACTGTAGCCATCACCAAAACAGGTTGGGTCAGATCCTCGGTATTACCATGTCCGGTGAGGTGCTTTGATTGACCTTTCTCCTTACCTGCATTAGAGGAGTTAGAGGTAAGACAGTGCTGAGGTAGCTATTCAAATGAAAAAAAAAAAAACAAACCTCTTCAGTACAACCAATTGGATTTTCAGTTGTGTAGAATTTTTAAGTATTTTTCTGCCAGAGTATCCTAATGCCCTTATTTATGTGACAATCTCCTGTTTTATAAGATAAATACCCTTGTGCCCCTATCTATAACATAGTCCCTCATTTGTAAGTAAAATTTGTTCAATTTCATTTATCTTATTTGTGGAATACTGAAAATACTTTGATATTGGGGTAAAGATATGTGTAATTGTGTTGTCATTGTTTCATTTGTTCGAACTCCCAAAATTGAACAGATTTTTGGTACTGTCTCACTTGTAACGTCTTGAGATCTCAAATGAAACGGTGGCCAAGTCGAGTTGATCTTCCTGTTCATGGCTTTGCTCTGTGAATTCATTGATTTCTGTAATTAAATGAGTTGGAAGTAAATCCCAGCCCTTTGCTGCATGTAACTCATCAGAGCTGATGGCTGAATCTTAATAAGCTGTTTAGTGTGATCTTGTGCCAGAGCAGCTAGGTGCTAACAGTTTCCCTAGTGCTGCAATTCCATGTAGCAATCTGTGGTTATAATTGACTCTGCCAGGACAAAAGAAAGAGGAGGTGGAATGGCATTAGATTAAAATGAAACAGTGCAGTGAAGAGTGGTTAGCTCAATGAATGCAAAATTCTCCCCTTTTTTGTGTGTGAGCTGAACTCGGTGGTTACAATTTTCTTCCTTCTCTCAAATAAATTGCAGCGTTTTGGATTCGGGTACCTGTCTGAAGAAAGAGATCTGAGGATGTTCCCTGTTTAGAAAAGAAAAAAAACCAAAACACCCCAATAAGAACTCTGAAATGCAAACATTAAGGAACTTAATTACTAAGGATAGTGGCAATGCCTGCGTAGTTTTTCCCATATCCTACTAATGCCAATGTTGTGTAGTCAACACACTACAAGAATACTAAAATAATGACATTGTGGTACTCCTTGAACTAAAAGAAATAAATAACAAAATGAAAAACAAACAAATGAAAAAAAAAATCAAAACCAACCCAACGCAACCAAAAACAAACAAAGAAACAAATAAACAAAATACCCAAGGCCTGCTGCTTGTCTTAAAAAGGATAAACCAGAACCCAGCAAATGAAGGAGCATCACCCCATAAAAAGGGGAAATTATGAAATAGACTATTAGGGGAAAAAAAAGCAAGACCTGAGTCATGTAAGGGAAAATACTTAAGACATGGAATAATTTCCAAAACTAGGAAGAACTATCTGTCTCTTACATGCAGGTTCTCATTCTCATTTTATTTATAGGTGCTCTTTCATACAAATTTCCAAAATATATTTGAAAGTTCAGAAAAGGTTTCAGCTGTCCGTGGAGAGAAACTGCTTTTCCTTGGAACAGAAAGAGTCCACCAGCCTGCTTGGACAGGGAAAGCTTCTTCATTACTGAGGACATGAAGTCAAACACCCCAAACTGTGAGAAGGAAACCAAGCCAGGGCGCTTTGTGGGGTTTGTAACAAGACTCAGCAGAGTGCCTCTTCCCGCACGCGTGGCTCTGGTGCTGCCTCTCCCCGTTGTCTGTGTGTACATTAAAGATGATCAGCTTTCGGTATGTTTCTCCACAGGCTCGTATCAAGAAACATACGCTGCTCGTAGCTTCCAAATGGCAGCCCTTTCAAAGCAACTACCAGCGAGCTCGAGCTCGTGGCGTAGCTGCACCACACTGTCAGCCGGGGCAGAAACTCCTCCCTTGTCCCCAAAACACTGTTGCACTCCCTTCTTACCCTTCCCTTTGTACTTCCTCCTCCACTGCACCTCTTTCTGCTGCTGTTCTTTTCTTTTCTGACAACCTAGGGAGATTTTATAGCACCTTCCAATACAAGAGCCAAAAAGGAGGCTGGAGAGGAATTTTTCACAAGTGTATGGGGTGACAGAACAAGGGGGAACAGCCTTAAGGTGAAGAAGGGTAGATTTAAATTAGATATTAGGAAGGAAGAAATTCTTCTCTGTGAGGGTGGTGAGGCCCTGGCACAGGTTACCCAGAGAAGCTGTGACTGCCCCATCCCTGGATGTGTTCCAGGCCAGGTTGGACGGGGCTTGGAGCACCCTGGGGTAGTGGAAGGTGTCCCAATGAGACCATCTCTAAGGTCCCTCCAAACCCAAAACCTTCTATGACTCTAAAAATCCCTAATGCCTTGAGAAGGCTTTCCTAACAGATACGATCTACCTGTGTGTTTTGGGTTTGTTTTGTGGGGTTTTTTTCCCACAGATGTAGAGATCACCTGTGCCCACAGCCTGATAGAAATAGATGAAATAAAGCTGTGAGTCAGTCATCCATATACCACCCATTCTTGGGAGATTTTGACATGGGTCAGTCTCAACCTGTTAACACACAAATAAAAGTGCTCAACCACTGGAGGTAGACAAGGTAGTAAAATTGAGCACTAAAATTTAGTTTCAAATAAATTGCCTTAATAAGCCAGCACATGACATAGGTGAACAGGAATCACAAAGAGGAAGTTTAAGAGGCTGTTTCCTCCTGTTTCACATTACACTTAGCAGCTGGAAGCCAATACAAACACTAAAGGAAAAATTGCTGTGATGTACTGCACATGTAGAATGTTTTCTTCCAAGTGGCAAGCCAGAAATTCAGGAGACGCAAAGAAAAAATCTAGTGTTGATGCAGGGGAGAAATTATGTGTCTTGGAAACAAGTTTTAGTGCCTTGCAGGTTTTAAGTGTTACAGAATCAGAGTCACAAAATGGTTTTGTTTTGGAAGGGATTGTAAAGCTCATCTCATTTCACCTCCCTGCAGGGACAGGGACACCTTCCACCAGACTAGGGCCTTCCAGGCGCCATCTAACCTGGCCTTGAACACTTCCAGGGATGGGGCAGCCACAGCTTCTCTGGGAAAACTGTTCCAGATGAAACTGAATAATGTTTCCCCCCCCTTTTTTTTTTTTAATGGAAATTTGTAAAGCCACAGGTGATGATAGACACTAAAATTAATATCATTCTATTGTGAATATCCACACATTACAGTAGACCTAGAGGACCTAGGAAGAGACTAGAAAAGTCCTGCTAGCCTTCTTCAAGGGATCATTTAGTGTCGTGTGCAAGGTGTGGGTAAGATGTAAAATTTTGCAATTGAGCTACGCTGATGCCAAATTATGGCAAAGATTTTGACAGATACTGGGGCTAAGATAGCTTGTCTCCACACAAGCAAATTCTTCTCCCTCTATGAAAATATGAGAAGATTGTCAAAGCAAGAGTAGGAAAACAAGGTACTAGTAAAGTGAAATTCAGGAGAATTATAGAATAAGAATAAATGAGCGTAACCCTCAAATTGGAGAAAAAAAGGATTTTTTTTTAAGGAGGCTGAGGTAGAAAGCTTATTGAAGAGACTACATTGATAAAATTGGCATTTTCATATGTTGGTAGGGTTTGCCTGAGTGGGATGTTGCATTTGGACTGTAACAAGAACAGAAGGGATAAAGCTGGTAGATGGTTTGTGAGTGACACCTCAGAGAAACCCACTGCTTCAGTGAACTGATTGAACTTGCTACTTATCTTTCAGTAAAGATAGCTTTCAGGCCATGAAGTGGAGCTAGAAAACAAGAGGATATTTTTCTTAAAGCACACATAAAATTATGTTAGTCTATTCAGTACAAGAGGCAAAGGCTGAGGTTTCTCTTATGCTATAAGGCACTGGTTTAAAGAAAGACAATTTTCTATTTCAGAGAGAAATCACCATTAAGTGTGGGGTTTTTTTCCTAAGGTCTTTAAATAGGGAAAATAAATGCTGAATAGTACTTCATACAATTTCTTTCTAGTAGGCCACTAGTCCAAATCAGAGAGAAATTATGAATACAATAGCTGAAGACTTCAATTGGATGGACAAATAAATTAGCATAAATTAACTAAGAGTTTTCAATGTTATAGTTAGTCAGAATCAAAATTCAGCTATCAAATATGTTGATTATTTTGCTAAAACTCTATCACACTCCTACGTTCTGTGGTAAAGAATGAAATAAATAGAAATAAAAGGTAACAAACGTCGACAAGGAACAGAACGGAAAACAGTCATAGCTTCCAAATTATACTGATTTTTGAACTACAGAAAATGGGTGAAGTAATTTAAAACACCACAGGAAAAATTTCAGTGCATAGTCATAAAGTAACTCAGAAAGATCTTAGTAATTTTGGGACATACGACCATATGTAACCCTTAAAAAATATAGAAAATAAAATTTTTATTCCTCTCTGAAATGTTTAGTGCCCACATATATTCTGTAATTAAAAATGCACAAGATTTTATGCTCTCTCATATAAGGGTGATAAAACGCATTAAACTCATCTACTGAGGTGAGAATATTATCATAGAATCATAGAATCATTTAGGTTGGAAAAAGGGCTTAAAGATCATTGAGTCCAGCTGGTACCCCAGCACTGCCAAACCCATCCCGAAACAATGCTTTTAAGTGTTGTATCTACAATTCTTATATCCCTCCAAGGATGGTGACTCCACCATTGCCCTAGGCAGAGTATCCTTGAAAACCCTTTCCGGTGAAGAATTTTTTTCCAAAGTTCCAGCTGGGCTTCCAGAGGAGATACACTCTCCTTTTTTCCCCCGAGTACCAGCCAACACTCTCTGTTCAGACAGGCAAATCTCCTTCCCCACTTGCTAACATTTTTGCACGTGGGGACTGCCTGATCTTGTATCATGTCAGACATGAAATCAGGAGTTTGGCTTTCGCATTCATTAAGTGACAAGTGGTTAATTTAAATTATGAATGTTTTTAATAGTTAATTAAGTTGTTAAT
>VWZW01006720.1:85861-112155 GCA_013397115.1 Edolisoma coerulescens | reverse complement strand
GGGATCCTAGGCCTGCTTCTTAAACTATTCTGCTTGGGACTAGCCCAAGCAAGACCCAGCACTGTGAGGTCTTTGATTTGGGTTTACAGCCGGTTTGTCTGAAAGCGTCTCTGATCACTGCGGACCCAGATGAGATTTTTTTTATTTAAGGAATTTGGCCTTTTTGTTCAAGAAACCAGTTTCTTTTTAAACTTCCAATTGAGTGTGGCCTCATTCCTGACATATCTCTACATTTTCCTTCTTGAGGTACATCCAGCCTTCCTGGACTTCCTTTGCCACCAGAGCTGCCTGCCAGGGGAAACTATCGACTAGTCTCCTAAACAAGCCAAACCCTGCCCTCCAGAAGTCCAAGGGGCAGTTCTGCTAACCTCTCTCCTTACTTCTCTGAGAATGGGAAATTCACTTTGTGGTCACGGAGCCCAAGACAGCCCTGAGCCACCACATGTCCCACCAGTCCTTCTCTCTTCACTGTCAGCAGCTGCAGTGAGGATCCCCCTCTAGTTGTCTCACTCACCAGCGGAGTCAGAAAGGTCATGCTCCACACGCCCCAGGAACCTCCTAGGCTCTTTGCTCTCTGCTGTGCTCTATTTCCAGCAGACACCTGCTAAGTTGAGGTACCACATGAGGACCAAGGGACAATGATCACGAGACTTCTCCCAGACGCTTCCAGAAGATTACTCGCACCTCTTCATCCTGGTTGGGAGGACTGTATCATTCATGATATTTCATTTAAAACAAAAAAGAGGTCAAAAAATTTCTCTTTGAGAATTCTGAAAGGTCTGGACAAGCTCCTTGGCCTGTTGATGCAATGTTTTACTAAAAACTTTTGGAGTATCAGGGATACTGCATGTGTTAAATGCTAGACACAATGATTTTACAGAAAAAATTGTCCCGACTGATCTGCTAAGAAAGCATTCAGATGTCTCCCTGGGCAGTATGGAAACCTGTCGCAGTCAACCTCTTACACCTACAAGTAGTATATATGGAAGCAAACTTGTAGCATCACCTTACTCTTATTTCTTCCTTGCTACAATTTTATCTTTACATGGGACCTTAGTCTGCTAAGGTTCAGGTTGTGAGAGAGAAGGAAACAGAAAGGGAATCACTTAAAATATTAGCCAAGATGTAAAATGCAGAAGTCAAGAAAATCATAGATTTAAAAAACAAGGATGAGATTTCTTTTTGCTTTGGAAGACTTTACCTCTGAACTTATACCTTTACAGCACCTCAAGATGGTCATGGAAATATAATTGCTACCTGGAAAGCGGGCTAAGGAGGCAAGATAACAGAAAAACAAGTTTTATTAAACTGTGCAAGAAACCCACTTATCTGACCTGGAAAATTAAATATGATTTATGGTATAATGCATCAGCAAAATCAATAGCAGAATATGTTAACATAGAATAAAAATTGTAGCAAGTTAATGTAGATTTTTTGAATAACAGTATTGACTGAAGATTCTAATCAGCCAAATGCATGAAGGTTAATCCAGAGCATGCTTAGGAATAAATGAATTCAATTTGAATGTATCACTAAAATTATTTTTTGATCTAATGGAGTGATAATTGAATTCTTTTTCTAATCTGAAGCAGGGGAGATAGTAGCACCACAACATAATTACTTGTCTGGTTAAATACATCGTCTTTTTGTGGAAATAATTTGCTTTCAGATTCATGCTGAGAAGCTACCAGCTCCTCTTTATCATAATATAATTTAACAAAATGTAGCATTCCTTCTTCATCAAATTAAACCAATTTGTAAAATTGAAGAGTCTTTGGGTCTCAGCTCTTCAATCATCCTCCATTGTTACACGCAGATGAAAAAAACAGGGCATTAAAAATAAAACCTTCAAATAGGGACTGACTATCTTTTCTTATAAGTAAGATTTAGAGGAGAGGAAAATAAGGAGAAGATGTCCTTTAAGATGGAAATGAGTCAAAGGATTTTATGTGAAGTACCCAAATCCTTGGATTGCTAAAGCCCTGTTGCAGACTCTTCAGAAATGCCTGAAGCCAGAGCAGCTTACTCCAGCAGAATTATAGTAACATACAACCATGAAGGTTGGAAAAATACCTCTAAGATCCTTTAGTCCATCCATTAACTCAGCAGCACTGTGTTGACGACTAAACCATGTCCCGAAGTGCCACACACGTGCCTTTTGAACACTCCCAGGGATGGGGACTCTACCACTGCCCCAGGCAGCCTGTGCCAGGGTTTGAAAATCGTTTTAGTGAAGCATTTTTTTACTAATATCCAATCTAAACCTTCCCTCCTGCAACTTGAGGCCATTTACTCTCGTCCTGCAAAGCATCAGGCTGGGTAAGTGTATCAGAGATATCGACCATAACCCCTCCAATGCCTCCTCATGCATCAGAGCAGGGCAAAATTGATCCTGGGACTTGTTTTGGTTTTGCTATTGCTTGCAGCAAGTCCTGATGTGAAGAAAGGTATGGACTTAACAGCTCACTAGTACATATTTTCTCACCTCTCTTACTGCTGGAAAACAATAAGGTTGCTTGTTTATTTTGAAATATTCCTGCTGTATCTCAGCCTCAGGATTATCATCCATGTGATGACATTTAGAAGTTGAGAAAATCTGATGCCACACTGGTTTTAATCCTCTGGTAGTGATTGTTGTCTCATAGACTCTGATTTAAGAGCTGATCCTTGTTCAATATACCTCACAAAATACCAGTAAAGTAGATACAGGTGGTCTAGTTCAGAGAATTATAGAATCATAGAACACTTTGCATTGGAAGGGACCTTAGAGAACATCTCACTCCAGCCTCCTGTCATTGTTTCCACTTCCACAGGTTTCTCCAAGAACCACCCAGTCTTGAACCCTTCCAGAGATTGGGGAGCCACAAGCTTGTCCAGACAACCTGTTCCAGTGGCTCACCAATGTTTTTCTCCTGCTTGTGCTTAATTAGTTCTTCTCTTAATTAGACTTTCCTTCATAAGTATCCAGGTTCTATATTATAAGAATATTTTGGATGTTCTCCCAAAAATTGTGCCGTTTGAAGGGCTGGTCTCTGGGCCCTGCTATGTTTGGAGGAGCTGCACACAGACTTTCAAAAGTTTTCTGTTCCCTACTTGTCACAGAAAAGCTGGGGAGCTCATTACTCATGTGTTTGGGGCATACCACATTTTTGGTCCTTGTCTCTGCATTCAAATCATTATCTACAAATAGTGTATGTTGGGGAAAGCATCCTACTTTTCTCTCTTTTCAAAGTTCTAATACCTCTATCTAGATAAGTTGTTTCTAGGGATGAAGTGATCCACAGCAACAATGTGGAAGGCATCCCTGAGGTCTCACTGCTACACCCTGACAGTGGTTTTTTGTTTTTTTTTTTTTTTTTTGAATGCAGATCTAAATCTGGACTCTACTTCTACTCAGTAAGCGTTGAACTTGCAGTATTTCAGAGAAAGCCCAGGAGTGAACTCAAACATGACACTGGGTTTATCAGTGTCAATCAGGTTTTAGCCACCTTTGGGAACAAATACTCTTGTCCCTCCACACCATAAACTTTCCTGGTGCAGTTGACTATCACCATAGTTCTCCAATTAATGTTGTATTGTAATCTGTGAACTTAACCTGGTTGCAGCAGGTAAACTGCAAGTGGAAATAATATGGTTCTGTAAGTGAGCCACAGGTAATTAAATAAATAGTAAAAGTGACAAGCCTCCTTTAGCACCTGAAATTCGTTTCAGCAAGAAAAGTGTATCTGTGTCTTTAAGGACTTATTTTTCATTTTTCCATGAAAAAGAAAAAACAAAAACAAAAAAAACCACCAACAAAATAAACTAATGAATAAGTAAATTTCAGTTCTTTAAATACTTAGCCCAATTTTTAATTGAAGACCTATGGACGCATTTTAACTTCTAATGAGAAGTCCTGTAATCCACAAGGAAAATTGTCGTTCAGATAATGAGTTTACAGCTGCAAAGGCCAATGTACATCTGCCTTTTACCATTTCTGCATGGTGTCTGGGAAGATTTTAAGGGGAGGAGACAGAAACAGAGTAAACAGCAAATGTAACACTCATACAACTGGTCTGTTCATCTACAAAGGCATTTAGAGGCAAATGAAAATTTGTAAATTTAAAGGATGGAGATTCTAGCTAGACATTTTATTGCTGAAAGTAATTATCTCTCATCTCTGTTTCCCCCACTTCCCCAAGTCTTTGCTCACTCTTTAAAATAGATTGATGGATTGGTTAAGAACTCTCTCTGAGCTCCAGTGAGATTATATCAATTATTTAGAAGCGCTAAAATTTTGGCAGGGACATCCACCTTCTCACTTTGAAGACAATCTGGAGATTAATACAAACATGCATTAAGGGAAGAAATTCAGGCAGGGTAAAGCTAGTGTGACAAAATGAACACTTGTACTCCACTATTGCAGCACGAGGAGGAGAATTAGCTGTCAGATGATAAACAGGATGAATTGCCTGCTTGTCATATCAAAAGCTTTTAGCTTTAATCTGAAGATAATGGATATATTCCAAGTTTTACAGTGATAAAGTCGAATTTGGCTCATAGTGGGGAATTTAAAATGGAGTGCCTTGCCCTTTGATAGAAGAATTACTAACTAGTTACTAATATTTTGTTTGTTTTCTATGATCTATGCAGACAGGGAACATATCCCAGTAATCTTTAAAAGAGAGGGTTTCATTTTGGCCAGATTTTGAATCTTTACAGGCATTATGTATAAAGACACTCATAAATGTTAATTGATGTGATATTTTTAATAACATATACCAGATAGCAAAGAGATAAACCTATATTGAGACACATTAACAATGTATTCAACACCAGGAAATCTGGGCATAAATCTGACCCCTGCAAAAACAGCTCTTGAGATTTAAGGCTGCTGTTGACCACTATTAGCTCATAACTATCTTCCAGCTGAGTCACAGTAACAGATCAAATGATTGCTTCTAATCAATTTTGGTGTCGTCAGCCAGCTAAACAGACCTTTAAATCAGAAAGGCTGTGAATTTAAACCAGTCTATCTGACACTGCACTGAAGCAGATTAAGAATATTTGTATATTACGTTACCATACCTCAGCTCTGGGACTGGTAATAGCTTTAGAGCAATAATGAGCAAACTATACCATAGCTTAATAAGATGGTCTGTTTGGGTTTACAATAACAGGAATTTCTGTGTCCACTCTTGGGTTAGTCATTAAAAATAAAATTATAAAGGATAGTTCTGGACATAAGCTTGATTAGAGACAAATTAGCATAATACTGAAAATAAATTCTGGCCTCTCCACGCTATCATAGGTATAATTATGCAGGTGAGACAAACACAAATAGTTAGCAATTGACTTAGATTTTCCCTAAGTTGTTTTTTTGGTTGTGGGTTTTTTTGTTTGTTTGTTTGTTTGTTTTTTCCATGTCTTAGAGAACCTCAATTTCAGGGACATCAAGCCATGCTGGAGGAACCTGATTCCTACTGTTGTCCTTGTAACAGTCTCACACCTTATTTTTTTCAGGACAAAGTGGCACAGATTATGAGGTCAAAATACCTTCTGCTGCTCTCAAGACCACTTTCCACTGAAAGGAGGTTTAGGAAGCTGTAGGGTTTCTGGTGATCACTGTTACCCAATTCCATGTCTTGTGTAAGTAAGAGCAATTATTAGGCAAATCTTAGATATCATCAATGTATGAAATGTCAGCAGAAGTTGTGAAATAATGATTTTTTTTTTTTGTGTTGGTTTGTTTTCTTTCAAATACTATTTAAAACAATCAGGGTTTTCCTAAAAGTAAATTTTATCAGACTTGCTGGATACTCCTCACGTATCTCTGCAATTCTTTCTTGTTCCGTGTCATTTGCTGCTGAAATATCCATGTCCTTTTTTCTCCATTAGTACTTTTGTCCTTCACAAATATATGTGTGTGGTAGATAAAATGCTTCAATAACGCCTTTGTATTCATTTTCAGAGACGGCAGAATTAGAAGGCACATCACGCTTTGTTCACGTTTCTCTCTAACGCCGTCTTGGCCGCATGTACCCCACTGGGACTTCAGCAACAGAGGTTGTTGCAAATCTTCCATCAGAACCAGGCTAAAACACTGCTTTGCTATAAATTAGAAAGCTTCTGTGGCCAGGTTTAGCTTCTGGCGGAAAAAAATAATGACATTTTATTTTAGAGGCTGAGTTTAATTGACAAAAAAAGTGCCCTCAAGGTGTTTTTGATGGTTTACAGGTAAAAAAAACCCTATTCTAGTTAAGAGGCTATGTACATATTTGGTCAATAAAAGGGGAGATGACTACTTGGTCTTCTGTGCCCTCAGTGGTTGGTTGGGCTGTGAGTACAACAGTGCTGTTGACTTTACCATTCAAAAGACAAAGGTTGAGCTATAATATTCCATAAGGAAAAAACAGATATTCAAATAATTAAAATTCTAATATTATTTCTTTAATCGTTCTCCCTTTTGTAGGTGGACTATTGTGCAGCCTTTGTTTCAAAGAAAGTATTATTTTTGAAGGGTTTTTTTTTTTTCAGAAGTTCAATGATTGCTTGAAAACAAAACTTGTTTGTCAATAGTCTTTTCAACTGGTATGTTGACAGAGAGAAACATGGTTTGAGAAACACTTAAAGATAATTTTTATGTTGAAATAAATCATAATTTATCTTTTTATTGAAACATTTACAAAAATTGAAAGAAACATATATAAGAGCTTAAAATTTTATCCTTTAAATTTCCTTCTCCCATTTTTTCAATCAGATGGCTTTGATATTATTGTTCAAATGGATAAAATTAACCCTTCAAAATATTAATTTTCTGGGTTGTTTTTAAAATATTCTGTAAATTCTTGCCATAAATACAATCTGTAAATATTTCATTAAGCAATAAAAGTTTGGCTACCAGAATCAAATTATAAACACTTTTTTTCCTGAATGTACCTATGTTCAAATTATTTTTAAACAGAAATCTACGGTGTAGCATTATTTATTCATATGTTTTAATAAAAACAAATTTTATTATCTATTTTGATAGCAAATAAGGTTTTGTATTTAATTGATTAAGAAAAGTTTATATGACTTAAACATTTTGATGGGAAGCGAGCAAGTCCATTAAGCTGTTTATACATTCCAATTTCAAAGTCTTATCTAAACATCCTATTTTGTAGGAAACTTGACACTCGTGGAATATATGTGGTGATATTAATATTGTTCTTAAACCATTTGAAATATAAAACTAAGGGTCAATTGTGGCAGTGACCTAGTCAGCCTTTGCTCTCCAAATAAATAAAGGTGAGAGCTGGGAGGATTTTCCCGCCGGGGACAGCTCAGAGGAGGAATCCGGCCTCGCTGCTGAGTCATGCTGAGGGCCTCGCTGCTGAGTCATGCTGAGAGCAGCACTATGGGCTGGCCCTGCCTCTGAGACCCCTGTGTGTGGAAATCTCCTCCCACAAGTCCCTCCTTCAAGTTACTTGCTGTCTCAGGAATACGATAAGACTCCGGACACACCGTCCTGTTACTGGTCTGTTTGAAAGATGTTCTTCCCCAAAATCCCTGTTATCTGTAAACAGCCATTCCAAGCCACCCCTATTGGCTTGTTTCTGTTGTTCCTACCCCTTCTGAAAGATGGTATTTAAGGGGGCTGCAAACGACCCCCGAGGCTCCTTGTGCTCTCTCCGTTCGGGAAATAAACTCAAACTGCTGTTACAAGGGGCCCCTCCTTCCCCTCCTTTGTCTCCGCGGTTCGCTGAATCCACCATCGGCTCACACCAGCCAAAAAGGGGAAGCCAGAAAGCAAACAGTCTCACCTAGCTGCAGCTGTTCCACTGTGGGACACCTATAGCAAGGTAAATCGCTTGGCTCCTAAGGCGGTGGAAAAGAAGCCAAGCGACAGTCAATCGTTTCTCACTAGATTGAATCTATAGGCATCAGAGAATGAACTTTAATCCTCAAGGTTTATATTCTTCCATCTTTTTCTTCGGTAATTTTTCCCTTTTCGAAAAATCATTTCTTTAAAATGTATGAAGCAGATGGCAAAATTGTTGTTATTTGTTTGTTGCTTTTAAGTTACACAAACATTTGAAAACACCTTTTTTTTTTGTTGATTTTGTTTCTTTTGTTGATTTTGTAGCATTTTAAACTTGTCAGTCAAGATAGGCATCACAAGGATCAAACCTTTAACTCCCAAATCTAGCTCCTACACTCCCAAAATTTTCACTGAGATCAACATGCCTAAAAGAGACCTGGGTATAAGACTCTTGAATCTCTAATATAAGAATTTAGATAGAACCATAGCAGGGAGAAGCAGATTATACAGCATATGGGTTCCCTCACTGAGGAGTAAAGCAGTTGTATCACTTAAAAGAACAACAGGTGATCCAACAGAGACTAACTGCAGGAAATGCCAAAATAATGCTGAAAAAAAAAATAAAAGTAAAAATGCAATGGCATGATCAGATTCCAAATTTCTGTTCTGACAGCTGTGATGAGATATACTTAGATTTTCCTCATATGAGATATTAACTTATATTTACCATCATCATCTACTGGATTATTTGCATGAATAAGAATTTGTTTCAATATAAATTTCATCAATGATTTTAAACCATTGGCTCGTGACTTTGTCACTGAATATATACTATTACAATCATCTCATCCTAAGACACATTTTCTCTTGATCTGTTGCAATTGGAAGCTTGATATAACTCTGCTTCACTGAATATCTGTCTTTTAAGTCAAAGATGTGGCATAAAGAGAAATTCTATAGCAAAGCAATAACTGGTTTCAACAGGATAATGATTAGACAAAAAAAGCAGATGTTAAAAATACTCAAAGACTATAAAAGTACTTACACTTACAGAAGAGTTTCCTATATCTCTTTATAAATGACATTACTATATAAAATAATTGTTTAAAAAAAAAAGGTTTGCTTTTCTCTCACAGTGTTTGTGATTCTTTTAAGTAAAAGAGGAAAGATTGAAAGAAAACCTTAAAGTTGAAAATAACGTGTTTGGTGGCCATTTTGCTTTAAACATCTGGTTGACAAAAGTTCGAATTCTATACAAATTTTAGGGCAACTCATCAGGAAATCCCATAAATACTTTTTAACAGAGACAACTTGGTAACAAGTTATATTATAACTTGTTATAAGAAGGTCAAATTCTAGCACCTGAACTTAAAAGTATTTCAAAGGACTCCAAGGCATTTGTTTGTTGTGCATATCAGGAATTAGGAAAGCACAGAAGCAGATCAAAAACTTTACACAGCCACTGATATGTAATGGGCTCTGGCTGATTTTTCCATAATGCTATGATCGAGAAATATTGCAAAGACACATGAGTTGTTTGCAGTAGTTTGACTCTTCTGTTTTGAGAGGTTGAAAATAATTCAGAGACATAAATATCAACACCACTTTACACATGTAGCACTTCAAAATAGGAGACCAGAGGTGCCAGCCCTACATGTGTTTCTGATGAGTTTTGGATGTGGAGAAGGTTTAAAATGACCAGGTTTTTTGATTGCTGTGGTTTAACCCCACCCAGCCCCCAGTCCCTTGCAGCCATTTGCTCACTCTCCCACCAGTGAGATCAAGGAGAGAATTGGAAGGGTAAAAGCTGGAAAACTCGTGGGTTGAGATAAAGAGAGTTTAATAGGGAAAGCAGAAGTCTTGCATAAAAGCAAAGCAAAAAAAAGGGAATTAATTCTCTGCTTTCCATGGGCAGGCAGGGGTTCAGCCATCTCCAGAGAACCAGAATCCATCACATGTAACAGTGACTTGGGAAGACAAACACCACCTCTTGAAATGACCCCTTCCTCTTTCTTCCTCCGACTTTATACACTGAGCATGATGTCACATGGCCTGGAATATCCCTTTGGTCACTTGGGGTCACCTGTCCTGGCTATGTCTCCTCCCAGTCTCCCAACCTCCCCCAGCCCCTCCCTAGCCTGGCAGTGCAAAAAGCAGCAAAGGCCCTGGCTCTGTGCAAGCCCTGCCCAGCAATAACAAAAACATCTCTGTGTTGTCAACCCTGTGCTCAGCACAAACCCAAAACACAGCCCCGTACCAGCCCCTGGGAAGAAAATGAACCCTGCCCCGGCTGAAATCAGCACACTTACCTATTGAAATTGAAAACAGAAGAGGTGCTTAGCTGCACTGTGCACGCACAGACGCACTGTGCATTCAACAGGCACCTACGTGTGGCTCTGTCATTTAATCAGAATGTTAAAAAATTATAATGCTAATGCTATGTATATCCAGCTAAAGATCCAATGTAACCACTGTTCAGACCTGTCACTGAACTTTTTTAAGAAAAGTCAAAAAACCACCTACATATTTCCCCAAATAGAAAAGTACTAAATAGTTATTATTAACTAATTAATAATAATAATAAAGACTTGCAATTTTCAAGCATTACAAATCTTGAAAGGATGAGTAGAAGAAAATAAGCCATTAAAAATGGTAGTTGCTTGTATCTCTTTTAGGTTGACGTTAATCTGACACCCCCAGTGGTATCCTCCATCAGATGAACAGAGTAATTAGACCTTACACCAACCTCCTCAAACTCAATGCATATCAGATTCAATAACACTGCTATGGATTGATGTAGATTTTTGTGGGAATGGTGGGAAGAGAAATATGCTTGAGTAGATTAGGTCATAAATCATATATTCACCCAACTGGATATTGCCTCGTTAGGGGGCAGGTCAACTGTATCTTTTAACCATATGTTATTTGAACTGTCAGCTAATTCAATTCCAAACTTCATTAGAATGAAAGAGTCTTTGAATGTCGTTTTCCTCGTGTCCTGCAGACCATATTCACTCATCTCATTGTGACGTGACTGTGATATTGGGAGAGGGGAAAATGGCAATACATCATCCTCCAACTCAAGTTTTTAAATGAACCCAGTTTGACTTACCCAGAAACTGATATTAAGGCATCGTGGAGCTTTTCACATGTTTCTAAAGGAAGGACTGTGTTTGAGAGCTGGAGACAGGACAAGGGAAAAAAATTAATTTTCATATAAATTTCTCCTCATAGGTCCACTTCTATGGACTGCTTAAAAAAGAGAAGAAAGGAGATAACTTTCCGCTTACCTCTTGGACAAGCAATTTGAAAAAGTTTCAGTTTAAAAAGAGTTCATAAGGCAAGTTCTCCAGCTGGCATCTTGCCTCATCAGGTGTTGTTACAGGGCAAGAGAGAGCCTGCGGCACCATTAGTTTCGGTTTGAGTCCTCATTGGTTTTATTTTAGGCCATGAGTGGATAAAAATAAATAAACAGAAAAGAAACCAGGATTTCTTTTGAGGAAACTTGTAATTAAATTAAATTAAATTTCCTGAGCTGCTTTTTTGTCAAAGACCATGAAACAGGAGATCTTACACAGTCTTCTGAAATTCATTTCTTGGAGTTTGTGGGCCACATGCAGTGCTGCAAATGTCTCTTAGATAGTTTGGGAGCACATCATGAGCCCTTGTCAGAAGCTGCAGGTATCCTTCAGCCTTTAAATTTTTTTTTTTTTTAATTTGAGATATCGAGTTTAACTCAATGCTTTTCAATTCATGAGCACTGTGCAAGAAAAGGCAGATTGTTCTGTTGGTTCTGAACCTTTTACAATCCTACTTAAAATTTTTAGCTAAAAAAAGGTAAAAATGTAATAGAAATCACATTATTCACCCACACTAATACAGAGCTTTATCCTGTTTGATAGTGAGTGCCTGAGCTCATATATCTCTACAGCCCAGGAAGCTTCTGCCTCAAAATACCTTTTTTCCCTTTAAGATCCAAATAGTTAAATGATGAGAGCTATATTTAAGGCTACAATTTCCTGGAAGGGTAGACTTTCCCTTTTGATGGCTGCCTAATTAGTATGCTTTAAATTTAGATGGCTTGAATTAATTGCAGCAAGGATTTCTGGAGAGAATTGGTATTAAAATGAAGTGCACTAAATAGTGAGGTTTTCAGGTGAATGCTGGAGGTGTTCCACCAAGCCCTTCACACATCTCTGTGACAGAAAGAGTGTAATGTATTATTTTCTTATTAATTTCCTATTTAAGAAAGTCTTATGAATAATAATACCATGGAACAAAAATAGCTAAAAATAGTGGAGGATTCAGAATATTTTTTTTTTCTTTCTGCTTTCTGTTGCTGCTAACGACCAGATGCAAAGGAAAAGTTGTAGTGTCTTTTTTTCCTGGACAGTGCAATGGGATTTGAAGTTGGCTCCAGCTGGCTGAGAGAAAAGGATCCCTTGGAGGAAGGTTCATCCTACCTGTTGAAGATATCTCAGGGGGAAGTTTGACCATTCTGGACATTGTCTGCTATTATTGAACTGAAGAGATATTCGAGTTAGGAATCGAATCAGAGTTTAGGACTGAATAAAATATCCTATGCAGCTATCTATATTCTTCACTGCTGATAAGACAAGGAGCCTGGGGCATCCGCATGATTCAGTGAGGTACTGGAAGTGAAGTGTGATGAGTTCAGGGGTTTATATATACCACTTCCTATGCTTCCCCAAAAACACAGTGCATGCTGAAGGGCACTTCAAAAACTGTGAACTGGAGCCCTGAGTTAGTTCCTTAAAGGCAGATGCTTTGAGAAAGGAAAGTTTTCCTCATAACTTTCAACATTTACAACTACTGTCACACTAAAAGTCATATTTTTTTATATAAAAAGGACTTCCTTCCTAAAATTAGGATAAGGTTTGTGGGGATGCTGGGCTGGAAAACTTGTGATGGTGAGGTGGGATCTGAGGAATAAAAGTTGAGGGGGCAAGCAAAGGAAGATTGAAAGCTTACTGAAGTGAAAGAAAAAGAGATGAAGAAATTCTTCCACCAAGTGTCCGGCATACCTAGGGTTAGCCCTGTAGGCAGCTGCTCTAGAAATAAAATATAACTATTAAAATGGGAATCTTGTGGGTTTTGAAGGCAGATGGGCCAAAAAGGTTTCATTTTCTGTCTGACTCTGCAGGAGCTGTGCTGCGCTTATCTCGGACCTGGAGGTCACTCTTTGCGTAGTTTGCATGCTGTAGAGTTATTGAAAAGCTTTCCTGGCCATATCAGCATTTTGGTCTTTAAAGAGAACATTAGGAGCATCAGAAGAGTCGCCAGTGTCTAACTTGCTCAGAAAAATAAAAATTGGTTCTTTAGTAATTCATTACCTAATTTATAATGCATGGTAAAAGGATAGGTACTCCAGGAAGATGCTGGGGGTTCCCAGCATTGGAGCCTTCATCTACCATCGTTGGGAGTAATGAAGGATAATAAAACAAATCGTACCGTAAATAATAAATAACCTCTTCATCCTATATTTAAAAACAGAAAGCATGAAAGGAAAAATTCTCAACAGCTGAAAAGCTTTAATAACTCTCCTTAGTGCTTGTGGCACTAATTGTTGACTTCTGTTGGAAGGAGCCCAGTTACTATAGATTCATTTATAGAAACAAACAACACAAAACACAGAAAAATAAGAAAAAAAAATAAAGAAAAGTCGTCAAAATAACAGACTAAGAAGTAAGATAATAAAGCATTCATTTGATGAGGGACAGTGATTCATAGCATGTGGGAACCTCAAGGGAATGCAAGGGCACAGAGGAAGGAAAACTTAAGCAAACAGTCAGGAGAAAAAAAGGTAAAGCATTTAATAATAGTTAGAAATGTTTTTGCAGCTGGAGAAAAAAAACCTAGGGTTCCAGCTACTTGTCACCATGGAAGATCTGTCCTTTTTCACAGGAAAGAATTTATTCCCTGGGTGATTTTTGCAGGAATGGGGAGGGTGAGGAAGTGTATTTGCAAAGTTAAATTGCCCTGGGATTTTTCAGGAGAGAAAATTACTCTGTTGTTCTCTTTCTGCCCCTTTCACTCTGTATCAGTACAGCTGCAATGCAAATATAGCTGCCATGCTTGGTTCCACTGGGGCTTCTCCTCAGTGAGTGAGTAAATGTATTTTACAAAGAGACCTGGGAGATCTCAGGCCAACAAGAGGGTTTTCAGCAGTTATGTAGAGCAAGGTTTCTGAATATGTAGCCCATACATTGATTTCTTAGTTGATACCATTTTTGTCTCTGGGGACTTAGTAACCTTGGTGTGTTTAGCTTCCACAATCAGGCTTTTGGTTCCAGACGTGATTCCCAAACCTGATGGAGATCCACAGGCTCATCCTGAAGATGTCAGAGAACTGTGGAATCATAGAATGGTTGGGATTGGAAGGGTGGAAATCATCTAGTCCAAGACCTCTGCTATAGGAGGTTCACCTAGAGCAGATTGCACACGATTATGTCCAGGTGGGTTTTGAGAACCTACAAAGAAGGAGACAAAGATGTGTTTCCCAGAGAAGCTGTGGCTGCCCTATCCCTGGAAGTGTCTGAGGCCAGGCTTGACAGGGCTTGGAGCACCCTGGTCTAGTGCAAGGTGACCCTGCCCATGGCAGTGGGTGGAAAAAGATGGTCTTTAACGTCCTTTCCAACCCAAACTATTCTGTGATCCTATGAAACACAGGGTCCTGTCAGGTAACCCCAGGAAATTTTGTGTTTCCTGTTTAAAATATTACTGCTTCCTTTGCATGGCTTCACCAAGGATAATCCCACTCTGGCAGAGTCAGCAGGGCAATGCTGTCATCATTTCACCTGGAAACAAACTCTGAATCCATTTATGAAAAAAAAACCTGTTCAAGGAATGATGCAGGACAGGACAGCTGATGAGATATGCTCATATTCTGAGTCAAGACTCTGCTATACGTGATTATGAAGGTGATTGCTCTTTAATCAGTGTAAAAAGAATTTTCATAGATTTTGTTTGGGTACTGTAGAGGCTTCCTTTTAGGAAACAGCATCAGTCACTCTGTCAGGTTTAAAAGCAAACATTATCAGGCAGATTTCTCAAGTCTGAAATCCAGAAGTCCTCTACTTCGAGTGAAATCCATGTAAGTGCCACACCGTAACTTTGAAAACGTGGGCCCTTACATTCAAGCAGCATTTCTCTAGTACTGGTTTTAAAAAGCAAAATGAGTGAAACAAACATCTTAATGATGTTTGCAATCTCCTGCTCCCTCTCCCCAGCCCAGGAAACTAGGGACCGGCAAAGTGGTCATTATTTTTTCATGATACCTTCCTTGCTGTCTAATTAGCAGTACTAGTAAGAAGTGGTTCTGTACTTCACTGAAGGAAATAATGTATCAGTTCCTGTTTAATTACAACTGAACTCCTGCCACACACAGCATTGCCTCCCCAGAATAAAAAATGATGAGATGTATGGTTCTCACTGGGCTCTCTCTGTTAGCCTTGGTCCAGCAATATCTCAAAGGGCTCATCACTCAATGGGTTTATCAACTCCATGCTGGAGTTTTGTAGAAGGCTTAGCATAAACTGTGGTACAGCAATGAAAATTACCATTTCCAAATGTCCAACAACATTGGACATCATTGTAACATCATATGTGTTACGAGTCATCATTTAATGTGGAACAGCTCCGTTGTTTTGCAGCTCACATAACGTGCCATGGAAAACTTCTCTTCCACTGAGTACTCATACAGATGGGCATGTGTTTGACAATAGAAAAGCAGAGAGAAAATCAGGGTTGTCTTGAGCCAAACCCGTTTTCAGAGCTGGAAAAGTGTGGTGTTCATCCGTCCTTACTCCAGTTATGTTTGTGATGGGCTCTGCCTGCTCGTTTCTGGCTGGGAGAAAACTGATAGCACCAGGGATATCTGGGCTGAGAGCCTGGCCACTGATGGTGGGATCCAGAACCTGGGAATCACCCAGCCCACATCAGAGCAGACAAATGGACACTGAGACCCTAAGAACTAAATGAGCTGTCAGCATTGGCTAAAATATGATTTTCCTAGCAAACTAACATGTAGACGTCCAGGTGTTTAGTTCTACTTTTATTTGTTTGTTTTTACCTACTTTTATTTGTCCAACTACAACAGCTAATTCCCACCCTGGTTTCTATTTATGTCCTCTCTCACTAATCTTACCAAAACTGTTTGCCTTCCTGGTATCCAGGGAATACTATGGGAAGCAATCCAAAGAGCTGTGCATATGGCTTATATATATTTGTGTAAACAGATTAACTGGCTTTGCTCATGGACTTCAGCTTTTAAAAAGAGGTTAAATAGCCCTGATTACCAGATAAACCTTGGATTACAAATCAAGCTATGGAACAAAGTATCTTATACCTAAAATCTTACGTAGCATACTTGGAAAAAAACCTAAAATATGCTTAAAGGATTGACAGGATCATCTCTGTGAATCCAAAGACCACACCTGAGCAGTAGATTTTTGCAAAAGTCTAATCAAATCTCAGTCTCTAAGAGATCCATCAAAGTGTTGGATTGCCTCAACTCACAGAACAAAAAGTATATTCCCATAGTCTTTCATCTGCCAAGGTATTTTCCATATTAGTCAAGGTAATAGTATACACCATCAGTACTCAATTTTTCACTGTGATTATAAAAGTTACCACATTTGTACTCCAAACTTACTGTATCAGCAGTTTTCCATTGTGTTTTATTAACATTGTGCATTTCAATGGCTGGTTCAGCTAATGAGATTTGGAAGTTTTATATTAAGGGCATACAGAACAGAAATCATTAACTGGAAGAAGGGGTTTTTTTCTGACATATTCATAAAACTACATGCTAATAAAATAGGAATATAATTTCAGTAGTTGCTAATAAAAATTGATTTTCATATTAATAATTCCAGACTTTAATTCTGGGAACAAAAGTTAAGAGCCAGTGTATCCATTCTGAGAAGTAAGGACAAATCACTGGCATTCTTACTCAATTACAGGAGTAAAAAAAGGGCAATGGTCCATGAGGGTGACCTTAACTTTAGGCATGTTCATCCGTGTTTCTACATTTTACACTTTGTTCAGTCAAGATCACCTCATGCAAGGAGGCAAAGTGGAAATTCTGGTCACTGCTAGTGGCCATTATCCTCCCAATTGCTTTCCTGAAGGACAGAAGGGGATAATTCTGATGCCTTGGCCTCTTTCTCAAAGAGGTGACCAACCCACTACACAGTTTCATGATGTGCCAGGGACGTGACTCATTTCACTGTCTATCACTGGAAACCGATCAGTGTTGGTACAAGTTTCTGATGCATTACTGTAATCCTGTGCTGACATAAGTCCTTTCACATAGATATAACAGACACTTGAGTGATTTCTGACAGGGGCATACTTAAATACTTTCACCAGGAATTGTTGATTCAATTAAATCAAAATATTTTGAGGGAATGTGTTAAATTTATGTCAATAAATTTGATAGGAATTCATTTAAGTATGCAACTTCTCAAAGGCATTTAATAGTTAAGCATGTGTCAGATCACACAGGCCTGAAATTTCTACATTTTGTTCATGTCTAGACATGGAAGTTTTAAGACAAATGGACTATATAAGTGATTTTAAAGCTTCCCAGCTTCTGAAAAGAAACTAATTTCAACTATTCCTCAGATACATTCTGATTAAATTTTTATCCATCCACTAGCCAAGACTACATCTTTTTGACCCAATCCCATCCTATCAGGTACTTGGGATGCCTAAATTAGGTGTGCATCTGACTACCCTGTTTAATTAGTAAGTGGAGAAATGCAGGTACAACAGGAGAGTGTTCCAAATCTTAGGGCATATATTGGAAATGGAAATAGGCATTGCCCCAAGGGTTTAAACCTGGGGCAGTTAAATCTGTGTGAGCTTATTGAAGGCCATGGTGTTCTGCTCTGTGCCTAGCCAAAAAATCCATTTTTCTTTAAAGATGCAGCAGAGCTCGCAAATCCTGTAGTAATAGAAACTATTTATAAACACATCTTTCCCCAAAATTTCATTTAGAATAGCCAGTAATCATCATTCAAAGAGATGTGCCAGAAAATATATTCACCTGAAAAGAATATAAATAGTTTGGTTTACCCTAATTAAAAGCCTTTAACACAAGGTCATTTCCTCTCTGGTCACTGTTGGAGGAAGTCAGATTGGATGACCTTGATGGCTACTCTGTGCTCATTAATCGTCTTTTCTTTGGAAGATGGAGAGTTCTGAGCTTTCTTCCTCCTTCACACTGCTCGATAGGATGATTGGAAAATGGGTGACAACGCGAGGCACAGTTCAGGAATATTAGTCAAAAATCAGATTATGTTGAGGATATAAAGTATTGCTTTGCATATTTTCTCTGAATGAGACCTATCTTTTAAGAATTTATTAAGGAAACTTCTCCCTCACGTTCTGAATATAGTATTTTATCTTCTTTTTGCCGTTCTGTGAAGTACGTCTCAGTGCCCTGAACAATATACTAACACCAGACCCTCACTATTTCCTTGACTCTACTCCCATCTGTTGGCAGAAGTGAAGATTGCTCTTGGGAGAACCTGAAATCTCATAATACAAATATTTGGTTTGGGTTTCCTGAAAAATTAGACTGAAGAGTAGAAAAGCCTGAACACCTGGCATATGTTGGATTTTTCTCATAACCGGTTAAATTTTTTTATGGTAAACCCTTAAACCTTTTTAAAATTCTTTATTTGACTATTAAAACAAAACAAGCAAACTATCATACAAACTCCCCATGCAAAAAGAAGAATTTGCACGATTAAAATTCCCTTTTCTTCTCCCCTAAGTACATACACTGGTAATAAAAAGCCAGATCCTCTTCCAAAAGCCTTGCACTCCTTAGTTCTTGAAACCACCACAGCTGTAAAGCAATCCTGCTGTAAGCTGTTGTACAGCAGTTGCACAACATTCCTGTCTGCTGTCTCAGAGTTTTAGGCAAGAAGTTTTCATTTCTTAAAGCAAATATAATTTTTGCTTTATATAAAGCAAATAAACAAATTGTGATATCTATATCAAAGTATTCTGTATCTTTTCATAATTTTGATGCTAGTAAATGAAAAGATTATTTTTCTTCACATTGAACAGATTGCACTGATTAGCATGGTCCGATTAAACAAACAAAATAATAATTGATAATCCAGGTTTTGGCATCAGAAAATCCTGAATTATGTTCAGTATCAGTTTGTCTTCTAATTTTATTGCTGTCTTCTTTAGGAAGATATTTCTCACACAGAGCTATTCCTGCAGAGCACCAGTAATGTTTGAGGTTTGGAAAAAACTCCAGACTTTTCACTGTAATGCTCTTTATACTTTCACAGAAAATACTTACACCCTCCCCAGGAGCTCTGGTCAGACCTCAGACTCTTAACTCCCCCTTTATCCGTTTCAGTGTTGCTTTTGATGCTGGCAGTTAAATTCTCTCTTGGTTTTGCCATATTGTGTTGACTTTCTTGTCTGTTTACTCTCTAGGATATCTTTTCCCCTTGTAAAAAAGAAAAATTCATCTTATTCTACATGAATTTCCCCTTAAGTCTGTATGGAAATTTCTCTTCAACTTCTGCATCTTACTGTAGTTAATCTTATATCCTGCCATGGTCTCCATGGCAAAAACTTTCCCTAATATTCTATTTTTCTCATTCTGCGTGTCTTTACATCTGCAACAGAACTCTTTAATTTCAGACTAAATAAAAGACACTGTACACACTCACACTGACCTTCTTCAGTCTTCTCCTAAACCGTCTTCATCCTCAGTAACCACGGGCCAACGCCATGGGCACACAGCTGGGACCTTGAGCAAATATCAAAGGCTCTCTTCACCCATCACAGGGATTAGAGGTACAGGTATGTTTTAGGTTAGCAAGGTCTTCAGTCTTGTAGAGATCAGCAAACCACTCTCAAAATACTGCTCTTGTCTGCAGTATTTCAGGTTTAAGCCATTTTCTTCTCAATATTGCTAAAGCTATCTTGCCTTCATCTTCTTTGGAAAAATCTTACTTGCCTGATAATTTATGTAGTTTTTGGTAGTGTTCTGTCCCCCACTGACACTAGAGCTGTGAACTCTTATTCAAGTTACACCAAGTCCTAAGACACTATGCTCCCTGTGGGGAAAAAAAAATCAAAATTATTTCCTGTCCAATTTAAGAAAAATAAAATATGATCATTCGGAAACATAGCACATAACATTTTGTGTCATCAGACTTGCAAATAGACTGTGATTTAGAAAACAAATAGAAGAGCTTTGGTATATTTCCAAATTGTCTTGGAAAGATGAGGCCAGTGATCACTGGATCACATTTCAAATTATTTTCCTTACTGAATTTTTATGTGATTATTGTTTAGACATGATGGGCTGTTGTCTGGTAATGCTAACTATTTTGCTCTTCTGGAGAGATACTATATTAAAAGCTGAAAGCTGTTCCTTCTATTGATTGTTTTCCCTAGATTAAGGAGCATTAAAAAAAAAAAAGGATTTCTGTAGAATTCGGAAATTGCGTCTGCTCTAATTGTGATTTAATTGCCACTGATGACCGCCAGCTGTCCAGTGTGAAAGCAAACTATTAGCAGGTCTGCCAGAAAAAAGGAAATTTCTGTCTGTGAAATTATGAGATTCAATTTTAGAGAATTTTCTTTTGCTCTTCACCGAAGAGAACAGGCACATTTCATGCCTACCTCAATGGGTTCATTTCCCTCTGGTTGGAAACGGTGACTTAACTCTCAGTCTTTTCCCTTCATAAAAATGCTCTGAGGAATTTTGTTGCAAAGATAATTTTTGATCTTGATGAAACTGACTTTTCCACTGATGGATGTCTTGGGACTTGTACTGACACTGTGTGAATGAGTACAGCTGAAATTAACTGGCATGGGCAGCACTCATCACCTCAGAGGACTCACCACAAAATGATTGCTATATCCTGACCTTTGAGAACATTTTAGGAGGCCAGGGTTCACTCCCAGGATAAAACACATTAGGAGAAGAGTGGGGCTGTGTGCACCATGATAACACTCTTATTTCCAAAGTTTGCAGTCTCTTCAGCTGGAACTCCAAGACACTTTGGATTAAGTGGTCTGTAAATGCTCAGTGGCAAAGTGGTCCAAAGCTTAATCCATCTTTTGAATCCACAGCTAGAGAACAGGGCTGATAGCTAGCACACGGGAGACAAGAGCTATGAAACATTTGGTTTCTATCTCAGACTCATTTTATTCCCCAAAGTTCTATGTTCTCAATATGTTTTACCCTATGTATGTAAGCTTTACAGACAAAATATAACCTCTCTTCCCTATCTGCTTACATTCCTGGTCCAAATTATTAGCAGACCTTACAACCAGAGAAGCAATGTTGTTAAATAGACCCAGATGGAGCCTTCTTAGAGTCAAAAGTTTATAGGTATGGAGAGCTGTTATTTATCATAGCAGAGCAATGGTTTGTTTAAAGAAGGCAGGGGAATGTAGGTAATCAAAAGATAAGAGGGATAGAGAGGTCAGACTGACCTCTGTGCATCTCACTGTTGGAGACACATTATGAGTTAAAATGAGAGGCCATGAATTACAAAAAGAGGTTGGTGCTACTGGTGTATCATAAGTGGAGAGAAAGAACACATGATTTTGGTTCATGCAAAAAAAACCAAACAAACCAAACCAAAACTCAAACCCTATCTCAATCCTCTGTCCAGTCTCTAAATCACAGCCCCTATCCCAACCCAATAACTCTTTTGTTTCATTTTCTCTTTTTTTCCTCACAACACAACACAACACCAGCTTGCAGTTAGTAATTTTTTTTTTTTTTTAATTTTCTACCAGGGTAAGAGTTATTACCATTTTGATGGCCTTCTTAACCCAATATTATGTCAACCTTTTAGTAGGGTGAAGATTAGGATAGTGCCCTCATGGTGAAGGATGCAGTTTTTAGCTTCAAGGGCAGCCTCTGTCTTGTGGATTGCAGCAGTCCTTCCCACTTCCTCTGAGAATGGAAAAGCAACTTTCTTTTATTCCTGATCGGTATTTTGATTTTGTTCTTTCATCTTCAACTATTTATTAACTAAGGCCTAGGATAAACTACTCAACTATTCCCTGAATCCTTTCAGAAATATATCACATTTCAGAATTTCTCACGTTTCCCTTCACTATGAAATTCTCTGATAATTCCTCCCTGTTACTTTTCTGTGACAAACACTCAGTAAAAACAGAGCCAAGACATGTGGAGATCTTCTCATCTTATTTATTCTTGGATGTTGCTGATGCATCACAGATTGAACCACAGACAAATGTGTTCCAGTTTCCCCTTCAGAAACTGAACTCAGAGGGGGCCTCAGCGGGTCCAACCCCCCTGCACAATCAGGGTTGTCCATGAACACATTGCACAGGATTGCACCTGGACAGTTCTGGAATAACTCCAGTGAGGGAGGCTCCACAACTTTTCTGGTCAATCTCTTTGGTCACTGGACAGGAAAGTTCCTCACAGACTCTCTGATTCTGTGATACTGAGCTCCACTGTGTCCTAGAACTCACCTGTGTCCCAGTACAGGTCCCCAGCTGAGGCTGCCAGCATCATTCACTGCTTCTCTAATGCTGTCTGCATACAGTCCACCTTTCTTCCTCTCCCATTTTTATCTTTCCCCACCGGGAGCTCCTAAGCCAGTCTGTGTTTGTGGGAGCTCCTGTTCTTCCTGGCAAGGACACTTGGCAGCAAAGGTCAAAATTTTCACCACTCCTCACTCGTGCCTACACACATGCAATCACACCACAAAGCAGCAAAACCAAGAAATTGAAAAATATAGCTGTTAACTTTATAGAATTATTATTTTATATATCACTTTTACACATTTTTTAATATAATATTTAATTCTTAAAGCGTAATTTCCTGCTAAATAAGTTATTTTTCTTCATTTCTATTTTTCATGCCTTCTGAATTTTCCTTTCTTCTTTTCTTAATGCAGGGAAAAAAAAAAAAAAGCCTGAAATCCTAGAGAAAAAAAAACAAAAATTGAAATGGTGTTCTGTGTTAAATCTTACTCTTCTTATTTGAATGCCACTATTGTTTCAATTAACTGGTTGAAATACAGACACATAAAGGGTTCAAAATACTGAAAATACCCTTCCATGTCTCATTTAATTACATCTATTTCTTTGTGTTTTTAATTGCTGACTTGCTTTATCTGAGTTCCTAAGGAGTTTTACTGATGATCTGTTAGAAATTATTATATATTTGGTAAAGACTTAATCTCACACATCTACTACAAAAGCAGAAACAGGCATGCACACACTGAATGGGAGAATTACCAGATGCTTTCATTTGAAATGGAAGTAGCTTTTTCATTCCCAACAATTTATGCCACATTTTCCTGGGTTCAAACCCAAACCCAGTTTCATGTCACTCCTCAGATTCAGAAGGGCTCTGTAAAGCTGATGCCCTTTAGAAGAAGGAAGTGCAGGGTGAAGAAGAGAAAATTGCCACTCCCTGTTAGTCTTTGCTCCTGGAAGAAAGTTCAAGCAGTTCATAAAATATTTGAATAAAGGCACATACTAATAAGGTCTCAGATAAGGAGAAAAAAGTTCACCAAAGCTATCTATTCTTAACTAATAATAGAGAAGGCTGTAATCTTCCCATCCCTGGAAGTGTTCAAGGCCAGTTTGAATGGGACTTGGAGCAACCTGGTTTAGTGGAAGGTGGAATGAGGGTGTGGAATGAGATGAGCCTTAAGGCCCTTTGAGCCTTAAACATTCTGTGAATGCACCACAGAGAGTTTCCGTGCAGCACAGTGCTCTCTCCCTTGAGACTTCCTGGGAGAGTTTCACCTGCAAGTTCCAACAGACACGACGTACAAAGCCCTGGAAAGTCAGAATTCAGTTTTTCCTGATGGTGAGGGCACCGTGCAGTCTGAGTGGAAAGGTCTGCTGAAGCTGCCAAATTAGGCAGACTCTTCAAGATTTACTTTTGCTCCTGTTGGTGCCACTCTCCCCTGCCACACCGACCCTTCTTCCATTCAACCCGTAGCTTAAACCACCGTAAGGAAGGAACAACCACACACCCAGCACTGGCTATTTCCTGAAACTTTAAAGCTGCCACTGACATATTTAAAGCATGTCTTCTTCATACAGGAGACAGATACCCAAGGAAGTGTTCCTCCAGGAGCAAGCTGTGGAGTTTGCAGAAGTCAGGGAGAAGACCTCCCCTCACTTTGGACCCCAAAGGCAGGGATGTAATTGAAAGCAGCAGCAGCAGCTGTCTGCACTTTGTGCCAGTAGGGACAGTTTTGAAGCATATGGGATGTATTTATTGTTATGAAAACTCCCTGTATCAGAAGCCCTGATAAGAGCAGGATTGAATGTTCCTAGCAAAAGCCTGAATGTTTTGATTTTTTGAACTTGCAGGATTAAAAGATCTTCTGTGCCTGGGAAGTTGTGCGGGTGGGAGGAGAGAGCTAGATGTTTGCCAAACCCTCAGTGATATTTTTCATCTATATTTTTATTAAAATGGGAGCTGAAACAGCACACAATTTGAAAGTTTGGATTTGGAAAATTTTATGGATAGGTTAAGCAACATTTTTCTGGTTTATTACATTGTGAAGCTATAGAAAGCTCTAGTTAATTAGAAGCTGTGGATTCTCTCAGGATCTCTGATGCTTTAGAAGAAAAGAACTTAATAGCACTCTTGTAGCTCATTCTCCTCTTATATTGCAAACATTACTACCCAGTGATGAAAACTAAGAAAAAAATATTTTTTTTATTTTTTAATAAAAGTATTCATATATTTTTATAAAATGCAATATTATATTCCCTTTCTGTCTTTCAAAGGTACATTTTGAGAGCTTCTTTTGCCTCCCAAGCCTCCTCTGTGACTGTGCAGAATGGATTATTCTATATTTCACTGAGATGAACACATAACACTGTAGAAGACTTTAGAGGTGTATCCTCTACATTTTCTGAGTTAGCTGTTAGAGCCGTTCAGGTTTTCATTGTAGTTTACACCTTGGACCTACGAAGATCACCACTAGAATCAAACTCTGTCTTTTCCCAAGCAGTACAGAAACCCTTCAGGTTGAATTTTTTGGAGCAGTAGCTAGCAGAGGTTTATACTTTCTTTCCACATTATTTAGCCCACAGCATTTATTTGTAATGCAAAGGTTTGCTGTGATTTAGAGGTTCGCTGGCTCTCTCTCTATGTGAGTAGGGATGTCTGAGTGCAATTTACTGCAGTGCTGATCAGGACAGTGCAATGTGTTTGACTCAGCGGTCTCAGAGGTCTTTTCCAACCTAGTGGTTCTATGATTCTATAATTATGCGGGTCGTTTCAGATGATGGGAATCATTAGGGGAATTACCTGAGAAGTCAGGTGCTTTATACTTGTGGACTCTAAATGTTTGGGATTTATTGTGCATCTGATGGTTAATTTTGAAAAGCAATTGTGGTTTTCCTTTTTTTTTTTTAATTTTTGTGAAAGAAAAAAGAGGTATGTTAAAATGAAGCATGGGAAATGCATAGTCACGCAGATGTTACTAAGTAAGAGTGGAATTTTGAATAATTCCTCCTCTTTTTTTTTGTCACAAAGTTTTAAATTACTTTTTTTGAGGTTTTATTCTAAAAAGATGCTTCATTTCATCTAGGGCCAGTTTTTCATATTTCATTTTCAAACTTTATGGAAATGAATTAAAAATAGAAATGCACTTTCTGAGACAGCATAATTTCAACTGATAATTAGAATATTTCACTGGAATATGCATGTCAAAGCAAAATTAGGATTCTTTTCAAAATAAAAAAATGAAAATATTTTTGCCTCAAAGAGTTCAGCAGAACAGATGTTTATTTCCCAAACATTTTGATCAACTGAAATATGCATTTCTATGTTTTTATTTTTTGGTAATAATGTTTTGGACAAAACCAAAAAGTGCCTGCTTTCAGCAATAAAACTTTTTTCTTCCTTATTTGTGGACAGATGGTGCATTTCATGTGTGCTCCATTTTATACTTCTCTTTTAAAGGAATTTGCTTTATTTTTTTTTTTCCCTCCTCTTGCAGAGTTCAATAAGTAGTGATATTCATCTAGGATTTTTTCCTCCTGCTCTGATTAAGGCAGAGGCCCTTAGGAAAGACTGTGGTTGCCAGAGTTCTGAGGGAAACACCTGCAGGTTTGGATGAGACATGCAGCCACCTGCAGACAGAGCTGACACAGGCACGGGAGGAATTTTTTTTTTCCCTTCCCTTTTTATTCACAGCATCTTTTGCAGTGTCTTTTGCCATGCTGGCTGTCCTTGTCTTTCATCTGCACCTTCCTTTATTTATAAGTTCAGAGATAAAAGCACCTGCCTTAGTGGTGGTCCTTGCTGCCGTCCTCAGCGCAAGCAGAGGTAAATCCTTCTCTTTGCACTCGAGCTCTTTGCACAGACCAGTCAGGTCTTTCATCCTGAGGATGTTAATGGGATCCCACATAGCTGCAGATTTGTGAAGAGGGGCACTGTAAAGCCTTATTACAAAGCATCCAGTGCCATGATGAATAGTGT
>VWZW01006720.1:72874-85835 GCA_013397115.1 Edolisoma coerulescens | reverse complement strand
TCCACAGAAAACTGTGCACCCCGCCTGGACCAGGCATTCATCCCATCCCTCCAATTGCAACTGGACTTCAAAGGATACAGCAGGTATACAGGAATTTATCTTGATATCTGTGGAGTGATATTCTGGACCATTCAGCATCCAAACTGTTGAAAGCTATTTTGAAAACCAGACCAAAAAAAAAATGCTTGCTGAAAAGCAAGGCTCGGTGGAGACTCTTTATAAAATTCAGAATAACAATTTTAAAAAAAACTTACATAATTAAAATAACTTTCTGAAGGTCCTTAAGATCTGTCTGCAGCATAAGTCATCCCAATGCTTCCAAGAAAATCTGCCTGTATAAAATATCTGTTTACTGGTGTTGCTCTCTATAACATCTGTAAACGAACAAAAAAGATTCACAGTTGGCATCATCATGTGCCCTGGTCTATAGTCATGGTCAGAGTATTCCTAATATTGTGAAGGAGACATAGCAACATGCAGTGGGTTTTGGTTTTGAGGTATTCTGGGCTTGTTTTATTTTTGTTTGATTTGGGATTTTGTTGTTGGTTTGAGGTATTTTGTGGGCTTTTTTTGTGGGGTTGGGGGTTTTTGTTTGGGTTTGGGTTTGTTTTTGTTTTGTTTTGTTTTGGTGTTTTGGTTTTTTTTTTGGTAGTTTTTAAGTGAGTTTGGTTGAAAACAAGGATTGAAATATGCAGTCATATAAAGAAGATTTCATATCCTAGGACTACATCTTACCCACTAACCTACGGGTTGGTGAAGCTCTCCAACATCTTCTTTTCAAGCAGCACAAATATCGTATGGTCAGAGGCTGTGCAAGAGGAAGTGTAACCCTGGTTTTTAGTAGTTTGCCTGCAAAAGGGGTCCCAGAGGTATTCATTCACTTATTGATCAAACTGTCCTCAAAGAAAATAAACGAAGATGACAGCAGAAAATCTGGCACACAGATCTCTCTCTTCCTACCCTGGGGACTCCTCTGCTATTCTGGAGAAGATTCGTGCACTCACTCCTCATCACTCTTGCTGAAACGGACCCAGGCTCCTTAATTACCTCCCTGAACACAGCGGTGAGACGCACAGCAATGAAATTCTCAGGGCAGAGGCTGCTGAACAAAGACAGAGCTGTGTCAGTCATCAGGAACCGTCAGGCACGGCCCCGTGCCGCAGCTTGAGACATGACACCCATTTCTGGGCATTTCAGCTATTTGACCACAGACGACTCGAACAACTTTTATTCATTTTTTTTTTAAATAGGAGATTATTACCTCTAAATATCTTGCTGGACTCTGAGCCTCAACACGGTTCCATTTGCTTTGGCAGCTGGCTGAATTTCTTTAATTGCCTTTGGCTGAATTCCAGTTCCTCAGCTACAGGTGGCTTTTTCTTGAAAGCAAGGCCTTCTGAGGAATGAGAAAACCCTCTAGATTTCTGGGGTACAAAAAAGACACCTCGTGGGTAAATTGCAGATTTTTATCAAGTCTCAGAATTTTTATGACTCTTAAGGTGGTTCAGATTTTTTTAAATGCTAATGGGAAGGAAAAATAAAAACCAAACATCAAAAACAAAAAAAACCCATCACTTCTGAGTGGCTTTTTGAGCATCTTGGTCAATCTTACAATCTCACCGTATCTGAGACTGGCTCAAAAATAGCTTTCTGCAAGACTGATCTGAATTGGCTCAGAAATGGGGTCCCAACAGAGGCAGGCAGTGAGTGAGAGAGTTCTGATGGCAGGAAGTAGAACTATTCCTTTTAGGTCAGTAATGTTGCTGGTAACAGGGCAGAGGAACAGAAACTAATTGTGGTTAGGAATGCAGATAGTCTTTTCTGAAACTTGAAAATTTATAGTAATCTTATTATTGATTTAAGAATGAAAAGAAATGTTTGGTAAAGTGGATCTGTTGAAGCTTTTTCTTAGAGTTGTTTTTATCTTTCAAGGAATTACAAAGTGAAGTTTCAATCCTATATAAGCATGGCTGATCTAAGTTTGGTGAAACTTATTGAAAAATGTCATAATGAGACACCTGGAAAACATGACACAAAATTCATAAAATATGATGCAAGAGTAATGTTTTGGGATGTATTTTGCCATATTTTTCACCCCTGGTGGCATTTTTGGAAAAGTGACTCATTCTGTTTCTTACAGGTGATCTTAAGACAAACATGGTAAATAATCCCTTCAGTTCTAGAAAGAAAATATGTTAATGCTGCCTCTTTTTTTGGTTAATAGACATGTAACTTCCTACAGTAATTCCAGGAACTATTCAGAAAGGGAAACACCTTTCAATGAGTTGTTTTGGCCAGTAAAATATTGAGTAGATTTGTTGACTCTTCCACAGACCTTTAGCAACCACACCAGTGTTCTTGTTTTCCTCCAGCTTTAATCTGTCGTCATTTCAAATGGGGTAAAGATTAGAGACTGATTCTCCTGGGTTTTACATATGGCTACACTACAGTGCCTCATTAGAGAGAGACTCAGAGAAAGAATAGGCCTTTATTTATTAATTATTAGCCAGACACCAAGTAATGTTACGTTTTCCCAGAAATTTCAGGCTATGATTTATAGAATCACACAAAGGTTTGGTTTAGAAGGGACCTAAAGCTCATCTTGTTCCATCTCCCTGCCATGGGGGAAACACCATCCACCAGACCAGGTTGCTCCAAGCCCTCTCCAAAATGGCCTTGATGATATCCAGGCATGGGGCAGCCATAGCTTCTCTAGGCAACCTGTGCAAGGGCCTCACCACCTTCACAGGAAATAGTTTCTTCCTAATATCTGATCTAAACCTCTCTCTGTCAGTTTAAAGCCATTCCCCGTTCACTTATCACTTCAAGCCCTTTCAAAAGTCTCTCTCTGGCTTTCTTGTAGCCCTTTCAGGCACTGGAAGGCCACAATTAGGTCACTCTGGAGCCTTCTCTTCTCCCCTCTGAACAATCCTAATTCTCTCAGCCTTTCCTCATAGCCACACAAACAATTTAATTCTCTTTCATTCTTTTCCTTTTAATCTTAGCTCCCAGGAAGCAGAAAAGGCATAGCAGGTAGAAATCCTTGCTGCTCACCACTGCAGAACCCTATGCTTTAGAGCTGGATAAGAGGCGGTGGATGCTCTCCATGAGAAAACCAGCTCTGCCACGGCACTAAACTTTGCTGCGTTGACGTGCGTGTTATGAGTATGTATTTATGCATCCAGAAGCATGGCTTTCTGCCCTGCAGAGAAATATAAATTGTCGTGAGCGAAAGTCCATGAAATAACCTGCGAGATTAGGCACATTCTTGTTAAGCCTTCCCGGTGTTCTCTGTGCTTCATCCCACTAGATGGCACCGAGCATCTGCTGCATCCGCCGTGCGGGCCCGCATTCTGAGCAAGGGCTGGCTCTCCCCGCTTCCCCGGGGGGCTGTGCGTCAACACAGACACACTTTTACAGCAACATACCTCACAAACCCACCATTCCCAATGAACGCCGAACCAATCCTCTTCCTCTCCCCCATGCAGATAAAGGGTCCAGGAGCAGTGGGCAGGGGATGGAGACAGCACCCTCTGGGCCTGTCATCCCCTCTGGACTTGATCTGCAGAGATCAGTGTTTCCTCCAGCTGAGCAGGCCCAGAAGCAACACAGATGCACCATCAGACTGCTCAGAAGAATATTACGTACAGGGATATGAAATAATATATAAAATACATACATGAGTGTAAAGAAGTCTGACCAGCAGGTCCAGGTCGAGGAAAGTGATTCTCCCCACCACTCTATTAAGGCCGCAGCTGGAGAACAGCACCAAGCTTTGAGGTTCCCAGGACAGAAGGGACATTGACCTGTTGGAGAGAGCCCAGAGGAGGCCCCAAAATGTTCAGAGGGCTGGAGACAGGCTGAGGGAATTGTGGCTGTTCAGCCTGGAGAAAGGAGATCTCCCTGGATGCAGGGAGATCTTAGAGACCCTTCTAGTACCTAAAAGGCCTCCAAAAGAGCTGGAGAGGCACTTTTCACAAGGACACGGAGTGATAGGTTAAGGGAGAATGTCTTCAGACTGTAAAAGGACAGTATTAGATTATATATTTGGAAGAAATTCTTCACTCTGGGTGTGGCAAGCCACTGAGACAGGATGCCCAGAGAAACTGTAGATGCCCCACCCCTGGAAGTGTTTAGGAGGAGGTTGGATAGGCCTTGGAGCAATCTGTTCTAGTGGAAAGTGCCTCTGCCCATGGCATAGGGTTGGAAAGAGATGATCTTTAAGGTCCATTTGGACCCAAACCATTCTATGAGCCCAGATTTTCAATTACACTTTCTTTCACCTCTGCAGGAAGGTCTTTTGCTCTTTTCACAGTATTGTAGAGTGGCTCTTTTCACCAATATCATTCACTGTGAGCCAGTAACTTTTCAGCAGTGATGTGGGAATGTCTCAGCTTTGAAGTTGCTCTCTATTAAGGGGGGACCTGTTTTGCAGAGAGATCAGCCCAATGAGACATGGTTGAGAGCAGTACAGTAGGATTTTACCTGTGCAAGCCTCTTGAGGATTGTTTTCCCAGAAATTTCAGGCTGCGATTTAGAGAATCACACAAAGGTTTGGGTTAGAAGGGACCTAAATCCCATCTTGTTCCATCTCCCTGCCATGGGCAGGACCACCTTCCACTAGACCAGGTTGCTCCAATCCCTGTTGAACAAGAGGAATGCTATTTATCCCACCAGATGAAGGGACTGGGAGTTTTGCCATAGAATAGTGACAGATGTAATCATTGTTAACAATGTGCAAAATGAAAATGATTTGCAATCAAGGTGCAGATACTTTCACCTGCTGATTTGCAAATCTGGCACTTGAAAACACAAGGTGTGTTTAGTTTGTATACAAAACATCGAATCACAGAAATCATAGAATTCTTTAGGTAGGAAAAGCCCTTTAACATGATTAAGTCAAACCATTAACCTAAAAATGTCAAGTCCATCACTAAACCCTGTGAGTGCGAGAGGAATCCTAGGATTCAGGACAGAGGTAAAATATCGCAGATGGAAAATAAGGTAAAAATAGCGGTAAAAACATTCCTCAGCTCAAACTTTAGTACTATATGGTCACAGATGATATGCTGTAAAAACAGTCTCCAAGTATTACACAAGCGAAAAAAGGTTGAAAACTATTTACTTAAAAATGTGAGTGGTCAGCACTAAAGAGAGGTGCCATGTGAGGATCAGTGAATAAAATGAATGATTAACACTTCTTTTTCTAATATAGAATCATCATAAAATCATAGAATCATAGAATCACATAATGGTTTGAATTGAAAGAGACCCTAAACACCATCTTGTTCCACCCCCCTGCCATGGGCAGGGACACCTTCCACTTTGACAAGGTTGTTCCAAGCCATGTCCAGCCTGGCCTTGGACACTTTCTAGGGATGGAATATTTTCTCAGGAAGGTAGGCTCCATTTTGGAGATTCAGCTTATGACACTAAGTTGTATTTTTTTCTTAGAATCTGTTTTACTTTCCTCACAATCCTGCAGCTACAACCACTGTAGGCTGCTAATTATCACAAAAAACCTAATTGGAACCAACTTCTGTCAAGAAGAAAACTGGTGCTAATTTTGTATTGGATGAGACCATTTAATTCACATACAAGCAAAAAAAAATCCTACTCATTATATTTGCTTGTTCATGTGAATCAATATTTAGGAATTTCCCTCATGCAAAATATTTAATGAAATCATTCTGATTTCACACCAAAAAATACACACAACAAACCTGACACTCAGAACCAGATGAGAACAACAAAAATGAAAATCAAACACAAAACCTGATTTCACACATCCCTCTCTCTCTGTTTTTTTTGTTTTTTGGAGTGAAACACCCTATTCTGTTCCTCGGAGGCTTTGAACAAGCCTGTTCACAACAATAGCTGGGTTTCTTCCAGGAGTGCGTTAAGCACCATGACCGTACTGTCACATATTGTTTTCCTTTCATTCTCTTCCCTGAGGGAAAAGCATCATATGCAATGGAGAGACTCATTTTGCTCCAGTGTTTGGTACTAATTGGCTTTTCCTAAACAGTGAAGGCATCACGCCCAGGAATATCATGTTCCTGTAGAGCAGCTGAGAAATGACATGGACTACCTGAGGCCAGATCATTTTTTGGGTGGGGACAGGGTCTCCAGGCATTTTCAGTTTTTCACCCTAATCTCATGATGGAACTTTACGTTATTGTAGCCAAAACTAAGCACAATATTTTGATTGCTTTTAAATTGTTCGTTTCTTTTGTGGAATTACTCTGTATGGTCAAAACCAGATCTGAAGTCCTTTCTGAAAATGCAATTCCCATGCAAGTGAATTTGTTACACATCACTTCAGTTCTATTATACTTGGCAGATGATCTTTTGCTCACTTTTAACTGTAAATTCCTCAGGAGTTTTATAGACAGTACTTGAAACGGTAATTCAGACGCTCTGAAATGAAGCTGGTAGGCAAATGCGAAGAGCTGGAATGATGTATCATTATATACAGACCATTTCAGCAACAATTTGTGAGAATAAAAGCACAAAACTGGGGTATCAACACAGTGTTTCTTTTGAAAAACAGCCAGTATCTTCCAAACATGATAATTTTAATCCAATACTGTACTTTTTTGTACTTTTTCTGCAATCTGCTTTTTTAAGCATCTCTGAGTTGGTTCCAGTGATATTGTGCCCAGATGTGTTACAGATATTTTACCTGTTAAATTGTTGACATTTGATTGTCTTTATCTTTTTCCCATTCCTAGGACTTTCCTATCATCTTATGATAAAGTTTCTGGATTATTTGACTCTGACCCTGATTTAAAAAGAAAAGATGGTAATTATCTTTTACCTCCTGTTCTGATCCAAACCCAACCCTGCTTAATCTATCTAATCCTTCCAGCCAGGAATTAATTAGTTTTTCAGCTCTGTAAAGTGATAGAGCTTTCACCCTTTATAGTTTGAAAGAGCAGTGTGAGAATTAAGTATCTAATGCTAACAAAATGGGCTCAAGGCCTCCTAGAAACATAAGCAAATATAATTTTGTGTCTAGTTTGAGGATCTAGAACAGACTCTCTATGCTGAAGGAAAGGAGAAAAAAAAAGTGCAGAAGAATTGGGATGTGAAGGCAGATAAAACACTTGCAATATCTTCATCAGCAAGTCTGCCTTTTCACAGCTCCTTTATATACAGGGTAGAAAATTATTCAGTGTTTGCTGCCCTGTGGTCTGTTGCCCTGGGATTTGAGCTAAACCAGGGGTGCCAGAAGTATTGAAGGACCACTTAGCACAGAAAGAACACATCTATCTGAAGTGATAAGAATCGCTGCTGGGCTTTGTAGTAAAACCAGACATCCTTCAGCTGTGTGACAAGAAAAGTTTCACTGGCAAGTTGGTAAAACAAACACTAATTTCAATATCAATCTCCTGACTTAAAAATGCAAAATAACTGCTCTTTTTTGTCATGTTTAGCATGTTTTTTTTCTATTCTATAAATTTTTCATTACATTGATTTACTTTTTTCATGGATGAAAGAAGACCCTAAAATTGCCATGAAAATCTTCTTGAATTAAATATTTTTCAAATGTTGAAAGAAATATGAAGAATTTATAATATAGGAAGTCTGCCAGTTCATACCCTTAAATCTTACCCATTGCAAAATCTTTACTACATTACTACAGTAATTACTACAGACTGACCAAAACAGGCAGACAAAGGGTGTTAGACAACACCTGTGTGACAGAAGTGACCTTTTCACTTTTTGCCAACTTTTAAAATCTTTTCCACTCCTTTACACGATGTGAACATCTTGTGCTAGAAGGAATCTTGGGAAATGTGCCCAGAAGAAAAATGTGTCCAGAAGCAAGCAGACTATTAGACATGGTGTTAATTCATCTGGAAGATGAGCTGAGAGCCCACTGCATGTCTCTTTCTGTCTGCCCATATTTCACTCCAACTTCTTGTGCTTGGGTTCCACGTGAAGGCATCATTCACAGTTTTCTAGTCAGTCGCCAGACTAAACAGAGACAGCCACATCTTACTTAGTCACTCCACACTCCCAGTTCTGGTAAATGGACCCCTTCTCAGTGTAGTCAGTGGAGAATAGATGTGATTCATTCCATTCTAAACTAAAAGATAAAATTAGGCCAAATGAGTCATTCCCAGGATTTTCTATTTCTCTACATAGACTAAAAATGGGTCTTGGGAGACTAATTCTGATTGAGACAGCTTCTTTGTAGATTCTTAGTAAGGGATGAGATTGGTCTTGTTGAGACATCTGTCATTACACTCAAGGCAAGGTCATATTGAACCATCTTTTTTGTCCACTCAGCCACAGCCTTACCCAGCACGTTCCACACCAACATCCCTATAGTCTTCACAGACACCTGAAATTTTGGCTCAAGGGACGGGGAAAATAAAACAGGGATTTCTGCTTCTGTCTCCAAAAAATGAGTTTGTGCAGGCTTATGGCAGCACCTACAAGCCCAAATCATGGACAGGGTTTCTGTCCTACTGCGTTCTACACAGAAAANTGTCAGTTTGGAGTAATTTCCCCTTGTTCTGTCACTGCAGGCCCTCTCCAGCTCTCTTGGAACTTCCTTAGGCACCAGAGCTTTCTCTTCTCCAGGCTGAACACCCCCATCTCTCTCAACCCATCTCCAGAGCAGAGTTGCTATACCCCACTTGATCTGCTCTCCAAAGGAAAAAGCATGATATTCCAGAAAAGTGCTAGAGAGCCTGTAAGTCCAACAGCTGTAGAGTAGAAGAGATGCTAGGAATGCTTTTCACTTCCATGTCAACTGATGGGCACAGATCAAAACAGAGTGGCTTGGATTCAGGGCATGTAAATTAGAAAAGCTAGAAAATTAAATATTCTCACATGACACCTTTTTTATTAAGCAGAGTTATATTAGTGATCAGATGATAGAAGATCTTTGCCTTGAAGTAGCGTTCCTCTGTCATTTTATTCGCATCATTCCAATGTTCTCCCCTCTTTGCACATATCATTCCTCACAACTACAAAACAAAAAATTGGGGCAAAAAGTGTCAGGGGATAAAAAATGATAGCATTCTACTGGATTTTTTTAACATCTTTAAATCTCTGTTTCAGTATTAATCCTTTCCCTTTTTATTAAATTTATAAAATTGTAGTCCTTACATATTCCATGAAATATTCAAATTGCTATTTTAAAAAAATTTACTAGATTGTAAGTTTTATAAAACTTGTTCTAAGTTATCATTTTATTAAAGTACTTTGTTTCCTCTGTAACTGCTTCCCTGAAGTATCTCATCTTTTATTTGAGGACCAGCAAATTTTCCACATCTCAGAGAGATAAAAAAAACCTGATGTGCAAAAAATTTCAAAGAAAATGCCTAAATAGTGGAAGAGTTGCAAAACCGATGAAGTATTTCATTATTTTTATGGTTCCATTTGACAGGTAGCTTTTGCAGAGCTTGGGCAGCATCTTACCTCATGAAACGATAATTTAATACCTCACAGAGAAGGGGAATCGGGCTGGTTAATATAATCCGGTTGGCTTTTCAAGAAGTTTCTCTCAAAACTCCTCACAGTGAAAGTGTTAAGGGAAACCAGGTTAGTAAATTAGTTGGTAGAGTTCTAACACGAATTGAAAGAGAGCTGAAAGATCACAAGATCACATTTTGGTAATGGTACTTTAATATTTACCTGTAGGAAAGATGAAGGCTGCCTGAGGAATTACAGGAGGTGATGAAAATTGGTGGTAGAATAGGAGAAGAAAATGGTTGTTTCAAACAAACATAAAGTGATTCATGTGGGGAAACTAAACTCCAACAGCCTAATCTTTACGTTAGAAGAAATGTACTCTGTGCTAATTGTTCCAGCTCAGAGATGAAATTGGAGCTTATAACAGACAGTCCATGCAACTACCAGCATAATGTTCAGCAGTGTCCAAAAAAGCATATTAAGAAGAAAAGAAGGAGGAAAAGAAGACATGGTCGCAAGTCACGCCAGGCAAGGTTTATATTTAATATACAGAGATTATTTCTTCACTGAAAGGATTGTCAAGAATTGGAAGATGTTGCCTGGGGCAGTGATGGAATCAACGTACCTCAAAGTGTTCAAAAATGGGTAGATGTGGTGCTTAGGGGCATGGTTTAATGATGAATCTGGCAGTGCTGGGTTAATGGTTGGACCCAGTGATGCTACAGGACTTTTCCAACCTTAATGATTCTGCAATTATATGAATATATGAATCTTTGGCCAAAATAAGGAAGGCCATTTCATGTTCTTTCTCTAAGTCCTCACCATCTGCTCCTGTACATCTCACAGGCTAGAAAGTGGAAATGGGTNAAATAATTTCTTCCTAACATCTAATATAGCCCTGCCCCTTGTCAGTTTGGAGTAATTTCCCCTTGTTCTGTCACTGCAGGCCCTCTCCAGCTCTCTTGGAACTTCCTTAGGCACCAGAGCTTTCTCTTCTCCAGGCTGAACACCCCCATCTCTCTCAACCCATCTCCAGAGCAGAGTTGCTATACCCCACTTGATCTGCTCTCCAAAGGAAAAAGCATGATATTCCAGAAAAGTGCTAGAGAGCCTGTAAGTCCAACAGCTGTAGAGTAGAAGAGATGCTAGGAATGCTTTTCACTTCCATGTCAACTGATGGGCACAGATCAAAACAGAGTGGCTTGGATTCAGGGCATGTAAATTAGAAAAGCTAGAAAATTAAATATTCTCACATGACACCTTTTTTATTAAGCAGAGTTATATTAGTGATCAGATGATAGAAGATCTTTGCCTTGAAGTAGCGTTCCTCTGTCATTTTATTCGCATCATTCCAATGTTCTCCCCTCTTTGCACATATCATTCCTCACAACTACAAAACAAAAAATTGGGGCAAAAAGTGTCAGGGGATAAAAAATGATAGCATTCTACTGGATTTTTTTAACATCTTTAAATCTCTGTTTCAGTATTAATCCTTTCCCTTTTTATTAAATTTATAAAATTGTAGTCCTTACATATTCCATGAAATATTCAAATTGCTATTTTAAAAAAATTTACTAGATTGTAAGTTTTATAAAACTTGTTCTAAGTTATCATTTTATTAAAGTACTTTGTTTCCTCTGTAACTGCTTCCCTGAAGTATCTCATCTTTTATTTGAGGACCAGCAAATTTTCCACATCTCAGAGAGATAAAAAAAACCTGATGTGCAAAAAATTTCAAAGAAAATGCCTAAATAGTGGAAGAGTTGCAAAACCGATGAAGTATTTCATTATTTTTATGGTTCCATTTGACAGGTAGCTTTTGCAGAGCTTGGGCAGCATCTTACCTCATGAAACGATAATTTAATACCTCACAGAGAAGGGGAATCGGGCTGGTTAATATAATCCGGTTGGCTTTTCAAGAAGTTTCTCTCAAAACTCCTCACAGTGAAAGTGTTAAGGGAAACCAGGTTAGTAAATTAGTTGGTAGAGTTCTAACACGAATTGAAAGAGAGCTGAAAGATCACAAGATCACATTTTGGTAATGGTACTTTAATATTTACCTGTAGGAAAGATGAAGGCTGCCTGAGGAATTACAGGAGGTGATGAAAATTGGTGGTAGAATAGGAGAAGAAAATGGTTGTTTCAAACAAACATAAAGTGATTCATGTGGGGAAACTAAACTCCAACAGCCTAATCTTTACGTTAGAAGAAATGTACTCTGTGCTAATTGTTCCAGCTCAGAGATGAAATTGGAGCTTATAACAGACAGTCCATGCAACTACCAGCATAATGTTCAGCAGTGTCCAAAAAAGCATATTAAGAAGAAAAGAAGGAGGAAAAGAAGACATGGTCGCAAGTCACGCCAGGCAAGGTTTATATTTAATATACAGAGATTATTTCTTCACTGAAAGGATTGTCAAGAATTGGAAGATGTTGCCTGGGGCAGTGATGGAATCAACGTACCTCAAAGTGTTCAAAAATGGGTAGATGTGGTGCTTAGGGGCATGGTTTAATGATGAATCTGGCAGTGCTGGGTTAATGGTTGGACCCAGTGATGCTACAGGACTTTTCCAACCTTAATGATTCTGCAATTATATGAATATATGAATCTTTGGCCAAAATAAGGAAGGCCATTTCATGTTCTTTCTCTAAGTCCTCACCATCTGCTCCTGTACATCTCACAGGCTAGAAAGTGGAAATGGGTCTTGAGGATGACACTGTGGCAGCCCAGGATGTAATTAGTGAAAAATTTTCTTTAACAACAAATCCAGATGGCACTGGCACAAGTGAGAGGGAAGCAACCTGCGTCATGGGGACTGGAACCATCACCTGGGGTCAAAGGAAGCAAATTTCTTAAACGGCCAAAAAAAAAAAAATGTTTGTGCAATTCATTACTTCAACAGCACAGTCTGAACTAAACTGACATGCTTTTTATTTTATTCTCATGATTTCAAATTGGAGCATTTCAACACAAATAATATTTATTTAGGGAAAAAAAATACAGATTTTGTAGAATTTTCAATTCTGTTAAAAGTATCTCCTTACCCTCTCTCCTTCAAAATAAACTAAAATTTTCAGGTGGAAGTACCCAATAAATGCTTGCCTGCAAGGATGAGGGAGGATGAGTTAATACAGAGAACAAATCCCTGCTTTGGGCTCCTTATGTCAGTCCAAGGTTTGAGAACAAGGCTGGCAGTTCCAGTTACCTGATGTGTGCTGGGTTGCAAAAGCACTGGAGGAAGAGCTCTGACTTCCTACATCTCTTTCATACAAAAACAACAATATTTCACAGGGATTGCTGAAGGTGTGGAGTCACTAATTCATTTAGGTTAGAAAAGGCCTCCAAGATCATAGAATCCAACCTTTAACTGATCACCACCAGACCAGAGCACTGAGTATCACGTCCACTCGTTTGTTGAGCACTTCCAGAGACAGTGACTCCACCACCTCCCTGGGTAGCCCCTTTCAATAACTGGCAACTGCTTCAGAGAAGAAATTTTTTCTGATGTTCAACCTGAACCTCCCCTGG
>VWZW01006720.1:44375-72832 GCA_013397115.1 Edolisoma coerulescens | reverse complement strand
CAGCACCCCCAGAGCCTTTCCCAAAGGGCCCTTTCCAGCCCCTCTGCCCCAGCCTGGAGCTGCAGGGGTTGGTGTGACCCAAGGGCAGGACCTGGCACTTCCCCTTGTTGCCCCTCACACCACTGACCTCAGCCCATGGATCCAGCCTGCCCAGATCCCTCTGCAGAGCCTTCCTGCCCTCCAGCAGTCCACACTCCCACCCAGCTTGGTGATATCTGCAAACTGACTGAGAGTGCTCTCAATCCCCTTGTCCAGATCACCAATAAAGACATTAAACAGGGCTGTCCCCAGCACCGATCCCTGGGGACACCACAGTGACCGGCTCCCAGCTGGATGGTGCCACATCCCCCCCCCCACTCTCTGGGCCCGGCCATCAGCCAGTTCCTAACCCAGAGAAGAGTGAACCTGTCCAGGCCCTGGGCTGCAGCTTTTCCTGGAGATGCCATGGGAGACGGTGTCAAAGGCTTTGCTGGAGTCCAGGCAGGCACATCCACAGCCTTCCCTCATCCACCAGGCGGGTCACCTGGGCATCAGAGATCAGGCTGGTCAGGCAGAACCTGCCTGTCCTAAATCCATTCTGCCTGGGTCTGATCCTTTATTTGTCCTGTATTTGCTGTGGGATCACACTCAAGATGACCTGTTCCATAAAAGATTTCTTTGCCAAGGAGAAATAGGATGTGATAGACACCCAAATGAAAAGGACACATGGATTCCACCCAGTCCTTGTGCCAACAACTGAACCAGGCTGGTTTAAATCATCTACAGAAATGAAAGCATCCTTCTTACTAGCACAAACTTTGCAAGAATTAGTCATGTAATCTGTATTAAAATTCTCAAATTCCAATTTGTTTACAGACACAATGAATGCTTTTGCATGGCAAATTATTCCTCCCAGAAAAATAGCTTCAAAATAGGTGAAGCCCTTCAAATACTGGTATTCAAATAAATGGCAACTAATATCAAGTAAGCTCTTTTGAGAACATTCCATCAGGCCACCTGGTTTTTTTCTATCCTAGATTTGAATAAAACTTAATAAGAATTAATTCCACAGCATTTAGGGAGGATTTCCATTTGGAACAAACTTAGTGTGCAAAAGGTTTTAGAGAAGATCTGCAGCTAATAAAACGTGATATCAGTGTAATGAAAAATCCTGAAGCTCTGCAGCTAATGAAACGTGGCATCAATGTAATAAAGAAAAGTAAGCAAGAGAGCATCTATATGTTCCTCAGCCCTTCAAAGTCACCTCCCCGGAATCATGAAAATTTCAGCATGAACCAAAAAAGCCAGTGTGAACATACCCAAATACAAGGGAGAAAGGACTTTAGGCTTTCTAAATGGATGAGAAATTAAAACACATTTGCTACAGTCTGGGTCTACTGAGGCCAAGCTTATGAAAAATTATTCCAGTACAGACCTTTAAGCAGCAGAGGTACTTAACGTGAGAACGATGCCAAAGAAATGAGCAAGTAAGGATGATTCCTGAGAGCTGAGTTCTGGAGTGCTGCAGAATGAGGACTGATATCCCCAAGGCAGTATCCTGGTGCCGTTTGCAGTTAAAGTGTTGTTTTGGAAGACATTTGCTTCTCCACCAACAGACCTAGACACAAAGGAAGAGTGAACTTTAAGTACCATTTTGTAGTTTTTCAGTGCTGTAAAGCTGTTGCCTTAGGGAGGGTTGATATTCAGTAACAGATGGAAGGTCAATCCAGCAGCATCAGCAGGCAGAGAGACAGGCTAAAAGTACAGAGTTCAGGTGACTGGTGGAATCAGAGTCAGTACAGAAAAAGTTTTGTCTCTGAATGCAGAATGTTTATCATTTTTAGAAATGCAAAAGCCATTTTTCAAGGCTGCTTTTAAATCAAATACAGAAAACGTTGTCTGTCGCTCTTTTAAATTGTTTTGAATAGTAAAGTACCCTGGGACCTTTGCTGCATGAAAGATAGTACCTCAAAGTGCTTTATTGTTGTAATTTCCATGGAAATTAACATTTACTTGCATGGTTATCACACTTTCCGTGTAATGTAGGGTATAACCATCTAAATCCCTTTGAAATACAGTCGCTGAGGTATCATCAATCTGACTCAAGATTTGTTCTGCTTTTCTGCTTGAGTTTGCTGAATACTTTTACTTTTCCTCCTGCTGCTGAGCTATACAAGTTAATGCTGAAATTTACTTTAAAATTCAGAAGCCATATCCTTCTGTTTGGTTTTATTTCCCCATCTTTTCTATTCATTTTCTTGCCTATCCCTCCCTCTGTGTCCACTGCAGGCACTTAACAACTATATGCTGTTTACAGCACCAGTGGAAAGCCACAGAATGTAAATCCACAGGGAATTTCATCCATGCTCCACACCCAGGCTGACATTCGTCTCAAGTTGTCCTAGTGGAGGCTTAGAGTTGATATTAGAGGGAGGGAAAAAAGGGCTGTCACTCCCTGGAACAGGCTTCCCAGGGAAGTGACAGAGTCACCATCCCTAGAGGGGTTTAAAAGACATGTAGCTCTAGCACTCAGGGACTTGGCTTAGTGGTGGGCTTGGGCAGTGTTCAGTCAATGGTTGGACTCAGGTCTTTTCCAGCCTAAATGATGCTATCATTCTACGATCCAAGTTCAAGAAGAAGCACATTTATCATCTAATCTTCAGACAAAGAGACTCCCACCAAATTTCTTCAGTCCTTCCTTCGCTGAGCCGCACCACGGGCATATGCACACACACCCTGTGTGAACCTATCCAAACACCGACTGCTAAAATTGTAATAAAAAGCCTATTTATGTTTTAAACTAGATGACTTGTAAAATGATCACAGGGCATTAGGTGATGAAGATGCAGGAAGTGTGAAAAGAAGGCAGATATCGGGCATGCAACTTAACAAACATTTTGCAAGTGAATGTGAGGGACTGCGGCTCTCAAAGAGCAGACAAGCTCAAGGGTCCATTCACTGGGGAAAAAGTGGGAGATAGTTCAAGAGGCAAAGAGGAAGGCAAAGAAAGAAGCTGTTAAGTGTGTCTCTGGAGCTCCTTGGAGCACCAAACTGATGGTGTAAGTTAGCTCAATGACTAATACATACCTAGAACCAGGGCCCCTGCTGGTAAGCCTAAGTTAAATGCTGCATCTCACGGTATTAGATTTATATAACTGATTTAATTTTGGTAAATCTGTATTATTGCTTGATGGAAGTGAATTTCTTTATTTATCTTGCAGTAAAAAAACCAACATGCAGTTCCTGTCGGAACACTTTGTTTTCTCTGCTTAGGATCACAGTCTAAATGACCTAGCCTTTACAGAAGTCAAGACAGCTCAAGAGACTGGTGGTATATGAGCAACACAAAATACAGCTGGAAACTTCAAGGAATTCATACAGCTGAAATCCCGGTTATTAATGTTCTCCTGTTGTTTATATTGTCTTCATCTAGAGTTTTCCTTCTAAAATTCACTATTTTAATGACATCCACACATAGTGACTTTATCTTCCCTCTGAAAAGTAAATACCAACAATGATCCTTATGGAATGGCATGTTATTTCAAAGTATTGTTTTGATTACTTTCATAAGACACCAATAATCAACTTCACCAAGGATCAGAATTATTTTTTTAATTAATTCAATTTACTATTACTTAGCTGTCAGTGAAGGCAATATCCCTGCTTTTAAGGGAGATTATTTGGATGCAAATGTTTTGACGCAAAATGTAATTCATGGAAAAATAGGGTGATATCAACATTGTACAAAATAACATTAAAAAACATTAGCAGCAGCCTTGCAGGTTGACCAGAGGTAGGACTTAGCAGCTCTAAAGTCTTTACATGGTCAATGACATGTGAGATCTTGGAGAAGTCATGTCACCCTGGTGTACTTCAGTTTTCTTGCCTGCTAACTGGGTGCTAATAATAAAAGGACATAACAAGTCATGATGAGTTGCAAAGTGCTGGAGAGCAGATAGACATCCTCAGTAGTGCCACAGAGAAATAAATTGGCAAGAATCCTGTGTCTTAATGACTGTTATTCTATGCAGTGAAAGCCAAAATTCCCTGACAGGAGGTGTTATAAGTGGCCTTACCTAGAGCTGCTTTATCCATCTATCAAAGCATCAAAGAGGAAGGGAAAATGGTAGTTAAATTTCTGCTTATTTTCTCCTGTGTTCTACTCTAAGTTAGTGCTAATGTCAATTAGGTATATTCAACAGCTTTGACATCTTGTACTTGACAAATCGATGAAGGTTTAATAATGCAGTACAATTTTCCTTATCAAAACTTTTTTTTTAAAAGACTTTTAATTACTACACATCTTAACCAATATGGGTATTACTTCTGATTAAAGTAGCCATTGAGATCTTGACAATGCTTGACACACTCCATCTAAATTTAATTAACATTTTTTCTTTCCCTTTTTTATTAGACGCTGTGAAGGGAAAAAAGAGTGGAGAAGCAAGAAAATTCAACTTTATACACAGTAACAAATGCTCTTGGTAGCATAGCAAAGTTCTGACTTTATTAACTTAATTAGAATACCCAAATTAATCAATACTTAGCATTGAAGTCACAATATTTCTTCTGGAGCTGGTGGAAAAAGTCATGAACCAAAGAATCTTTGAATCATAACAAGGTTTTGGGTTGGAAGGACTTTAGAAATCATCTAATTCTGACCCCCTCCCACAGGCAGGACACCTTCCGCTATCCCAGGTTGCTCCAAGCCCCATCCAGCCTGGCCTTGGACACTCTCAGGGATGGGACAGCCATGACTTCTCTGGGCAACCTCTGCCAGGGCCTCACCATCCTCACAGACAAGAATTCCTTCCCAACATCCCATCTAACTCTGCCCTCTGGCACTGGGAAGCCATTCCCTGTGTCCTGGCACACCAGGCCCTTTCCCAAAGTCCCTCTCCAGCTTTCTTGGAGTCCCTTTAGATATTGGAAAGGACTCTAAGATCTCCCTGAAGACTTCTCAACAATCTCCTCTTCTGAACAATCCCAATTCTCTCTCAATTTAGTGATTATGGACATGGCAAAAAGATATTGTTATGAAGCACAAATTACATTGGATTTTTGTAAATGGTGAACTTGTTTTTCCATAACCATGACATTTCAGAGAATAAAAAGTATCTGCCCTTGTATAAAACAAGAGCAATCAGAGAAATGCATATCAGAATAATGCATATAACAATTCCTTATCAAATTCTACCATATCCGCTTAACTTTTAACTAAAAATAGCAGATGTTACAGAAAATGTGGGTTTCATGATCAAGAATCTAGTAAACTTTTAATCTTCATTCATATTTGTGGGATATTAGAATTTTAGAATCTTGATAAAGTCATGGTAGTGTAGTATGGCAGCTCTTCAGGGTTTCATAGTACCAAGTCATCATCAGTGATGGGTACACCCTAGAATAAGTTTAAATCATCACTTTTGTCCCCTTTCCTCGCAAATTAGAGATTCTAGAAATTAAATTTTGCTTCAAATTTCGAGACAGCAGTAAAACAGATCATAAACAGCAGTAGAACAGATCTTACTGCTTCTAGCAATCCATTGTTTTCATGTTAATATAATAGAATTATTCCTGTTTGAACCTTAGGAGGTTTCTATTCCAGCCTTCTGCTCAAGGCAGAATTGCCCTGAATTCAGACAAAGTTCCTGTCAGCTTTCACCAGTGTCTTCCTTGGTGAAAGATTTCACTGCTTTCTTAGGCAACTTATTCTAATGCCTCACCATTCTTGCCCTGAGAAATATTTCTTCATGTCAAGTTGTAACCATCCCCATTCCAATTGATGACCATTTTCTTTTGTCCTCCTGCCAGCAACAACATTAAACACTCTCCACCTCCTCAGAAACTCCTTGCAGGTATGGAAATGATTCTGTCAGTTCCCTCTAAGCCATTTCTGCTCATGGCTGGATATGCTCAGTTCCCTCAACTTCTCACAAGGCAAATGCTCTGGACCCGAATATTTCGTTGGCCTTTTCCAGACTCACTGCAGTTTATCAGTGTATTTCTTATATCAAAGTGTTCCAAACTGGCTTATCACACATAAAGAAAAAGGAATATCTGTATCTCTTTCTAAGGCAACTTGAACTAGTCTTAGTTACCTTTCTATAACTCAGCACTTTGCAGACTTTTAACAATATATGATGAAGGAAAGTATTTCTGACTTGAATTTATTTAATTTTGGTGTAGTAGTTGTTCTCTGATTAAACACATCAAGTTTTGTATTACACAGGAATTAAATTTAACACAATTAAAATCTGTACCAAACCCACAATATATCAGCTTTAACAGCAAAAGCCCACTAAGATGTCTCTGGAGATATTAGCAAGCCCCATGCATATGTTATATGATTACTTATTTTTATAAAATACATGAAAACAGTTGCTTGTTAAATCTTCCCTTCATATGAAAGCTGAAACCTTGCTTCCTATCAACATCCATGGGAGATTTTCCATGAACTTCAACAGAATTCATAACTCATCCAGAATATACAAACAGTGCCTCTGTCTGAATATGAATTCACGCATTAAGCTATAAATAATAAATGTAGAATTTGAATTGAAAAATAGGCAGATGTTTTACAAAATGTGATGCCTGAATTACTTCTTAGACACTGTGTGAGACACACAGCCCAGGGTGACTTAAACAGCCATGAGTTACTTTAGGATCTTCTTAATTTCTGTAGGGGATGCTGTCAGTCATGCCCTGAATCCAGCCATCCCATCCTTATCCTTGTCCCTCCTGTTTTTTAACTCAGTGTTAGCACTTCTCCTGAGGTAAGGAATCAGGATGTATATGATTTAATACTGCTGATAGCTGCTTCTGATTTACACTTTCATTTCTCTTCCTAATTACTGAGCACTGTTAAAAATGCTGAGAGCAAAGGCATTGGATTAAACCTCTATAAATGAAAATCAGACAGAAAACTTCATATAGACCTGGAAATTTTGCAAAATCACATTAAAGTAAAATGAGACTGCTGGAACAGTGAGTTGATAGAAACAAAAATCTGAAGTTGTAGTGTAAGAAACAAACCCAATTCTTCCCATTTCTCACAGCCGTTGAATTACCAGTTCATCAGGATGTGTAAATGCTTTCATTCAACATTATTGTCTTGAATTTCCAAGAATCAACTACCAATATGTAATAATAGTATTATAATAATAAAAGTACTAGGAGTACCAGTATTGATTCTTGGAAGACAAAGCAGAAAACTGATTTTATTTGGCTGCTCAGTGCTGTTTGAACAAGACTTCCCCAGATTTGGGGAAGGCTCTGTTTTGTCCTGTTCACGTCTCTGCACTGAATTTTGGATCCCTACATCCCTAAAAATATTTGTTTCCTATTTATTTGATTTAATTCCTGCTGTTTCTGCTTTCTTGATTTTTCCAGTCTGGATCTTTCGTCAAAGCATCCCGTCATAGATGTTCACCCATGAGCAGGTCTTGACAGTTCTTGAAATCAATATATCTGGGTGAAAACAAAACATTCTCAGTGCAGTGTCGTCAGCAGAAGGGCAGTGCACGGAAATGCACATTCTTTCTTGAAGCAACTCAGTAAGAAGAGAGCACAATAAAAGCTTTCTGACTAATCTGAGACTTCCTAAGGGGACTGATGTGAATCTCTCAGCTCGCTTCCAAAAAAACAGAGGCTGTAGAGATGCTGGGTTGTCTCTGCCATGGAGGGCATAACAAAGCCCTTGGCTCTGCAAGCTCCCTGGTGCTGTAGGAATCACCCTACTTTCTCCAGGCAGAGCATTGTTCATCATCGCTTGTGACTGCCGGACTACAGTTCAAAGGCAAAACTCAGCCTCAAGCTTACACAGAGCCACACTTCCAAATTCTTCTGTACTTTTTCCTGTAACCAAAAGTAGTGTCTCTTTCTAGCCAGACACACCTTTAAGAGCATCTGAACAACAAAAGGAAGAAGATGCATCTTATTTGACAACCCAGTTCGTGTATCCCAGTTGTTCCTGGCTGCCTCCCAGAAGCACCACAAAATGTCTCTCCTGTAGGAGCCAAATATCCCCTTCCATTAAAGGCACAGAATGCAAGAAGTTGTAAGTAGTAAATGCTATGTACTTTTTGCAAGCATGATGGAGTAGAGACATCAGGGTAATGGGTAATAATGAAAAGAAAAATCAGCAAGAAAGTCTCTGTAGTCATATAGACCAAACTGACTGTGTGACATTTCAATTTTGAATGAATGTCATAAACCGTAGAAAATACAGGTTTAATGAATATGCCTACATAAAAGCATAAACAAGACAAACCTTTTCACTGCAGTGTTTATATTTACAGCACATAAGTTACAAATTAAATTTACTCTGGGATGTGCTTCTGATACGAATGACTTTTTCTGTAGAGAAATATTATCCGTAGTCATCAGATCACTGAGAGCAGGAAGGATCCATTAGTGATGTTGGGGATGATGAACTGAAGTAGTGTTTAGTGGGTTTTAATTATGCTAAAAGATGAAAGTGTTCAGGAAAGGGTGTAAGTCATACCAAGGGGAAGGAAAATGAACTGACTTTATTTAAGTAAGTAGACATGTTTATTTCAAACAATTTTAAGCTGATTGCTTATTACATTAATATGTTTTAGGAAGCTGATCTATTCCAGTACTATGCAGTTACATTAACATCAGCAGTCAAAACACTGAAAAACTGTGAGTCTTAGCTATAAAGTTTTTAAATTATGAGATTAAAAAATATGTACAAGAATTTTTCATATTTCAGCTGCAGAGATATACAAAATCCTCACTGCAATCAGAATATTATCATTATCATTCTTTTCAAACACAGGTTTCCTCAAGGGCTCACGAGATCAGACCTTAAAAATGGTACCGGGGGTGAAATACTGCCTTCACTGTGGTAAACAGAAAATGTACTGTTGATTTCAAGCGGATTTCAATATAAAAAAAATCATAATGAAATTGTAGCATGTGGGACCTCTTTGGCCTAAAATTTAACAACATTCTCTGGTAACACTTTGCAGCCTGGAGTTTGATACAAGACTGCTTAGAGGAGAGTGAATTTACAAAGAGCCTGGGCCTGGTTTCATTACTCTCTACCCCTTTAAACCTCCAGTAATCACATTAATGTGACTTTACATGTCCCAGAAGGAACAGACTCATGTTCCTTGACAGGTCACCCTGAATCAGTGTATTCCTCCAGTCTTCTGACTAAGGCAGAGACACCACTGCTGTGTGCCAGAGCACCAACACCGTCTCTTGGCCATCCCAGTTACAAGACAACTTCCAGCCATTGTTAAGAGAGAGAAGGGAGGTGATAGACATCCTGTGGCTGCCGCAACATGTTTGCTTCCCGCCCAAAGACCTCTAGGTCTTCATTGAAAGCAGAATGACAATTTTCATAACCTTTGTGCACACCAAAAAGTCTGTTATACTCACTTGTACCATCATGAACAAAATACCTTTTCCTTTTGTTATCATTACATGAGGGTTTTTTTTATGGATAGGAACGTGCAATTCCTTGTTGACACCAGCACTGTGCCTGGAGAACAAACGTTTCATTGTTAATTTCCACAGTAGCTGACACTGTAACCTCAAGTTTTTTCCTTCCAAGGTGTCTCACATGACGTATTTTTTTTGCTCCTGTTCATATTTCATGCTTTAATATCTGTTGAACCAAGTCCTAACCTGTTCACAGCCTCGTACCACAACCCCAATCAATTTTCTTCCAATTTTCATGGCCTGAACTCCCTCAGAAATGCAAATTGCAAGCAACACCATGCATGAAACTTGACTTAGACAAAGCCAGCCCTTTTGCTTGCAGAACATCGTGGTCATCCTTTACTACTTTTATCCATATACCTGGGTAATAGACAGACAGGTGCTTGCACTTGTTTTAAGTTAGGATCTTCTAGCATTAATATGCTTTGTTACTGGCCCATTTCTAAAGCCTCCCTTCAAAGGTTTCAGTGAAAGGCCCCAGTGTGCTTCTAGTACATCAGTAGGTGTTGAACTGAAGGCTGTGTGAGCACAGGATTGTTGCTTGGCCATTCATGCTAATGTATGCCTAAATAACATAAAGTAATATAAAGAATAAAAATATGGTGTCTGAGCTACCTGCAAAATAGAGTATCCACCCCTGGGTTGCAGAGTTATCATGACTCTAATAAGACAATTTTTTAATTGGACATTAAGCATAATTTTCCAGTCATTCACTAATTGAATCTCGTTTAAGGCTTTTCAACTGGGAAAAAACCCCATATGTTTTCCCCAGAAAAAGCTCACCCTGCTTTCCTCCCACTTTTCAGCTTAACACCTCAGTGGGCTTTGTGGTCTGCAATATTGAATTTCTGATTACGGATAAGATGTTTACAACACAGATGATCGTTATGAGTAGTGCGTCTCAGAGCAAATTTAATTTGTTTCCGCNAAAAGAAACATGAACCCAATCTTGTTTATGGTTTTATAAAGTCATATTCATTAAATCCACATGCTTGGCATTTCATGTAATTTTCTACATAAAAAATAAAAATGTTCTTTTTGTTTAAGCCTATTTGATGGCAGGGATTTACCTCCCAGTTGTTGCTCTTCACTACGAACAGTTACCCAGGACAGCTCCTAATATTCAGAGCTGTGTCGTGCTCAAATCTCTGCTGAATGTAAGAAAAAGGTTTTTAGCTGGAATAATACCAGCATGGTAACAGGGCAAGGGGACCTATCTTGTTTAATTGGACTGACGTACATAGTTTAATATTAAGACCTAATCTAATCCTGCTAATGGAAAAATTTAATATTCTGATAGAATCACTTAATGAAATAGAATATTATATCCTGTGTTAAGAAAGAGAGAAAAAAGCTTTAATTTGCACAAGCTTGATAGCTCAGTATGTATTTTTCATTAGCAATCATATGATTCTAATCCTTAGCCCAATGCCAATGTTTTCTTTTATTTGGTGGTTTCAGATAAAGCCTTGGAAAATCTTGTCTTAAAATAAAGTCATATTTCGCCTTGATATGGTAAATTGAATGAAGTATTGTTTGCTGCTTGATGGCTTTGCTGGTTAAGATGGTGCTGCAGCCTCTTGTATTCGGTCATGCTGTGGGGTTCAAACACAGAATCACAGAATCACAGAACGGTTTGGGTTGGCAAGGACCTTAAAGGTCATCCTGTTCCAAACCCCTGCCATGGGCAGGGACACCTTCCACTACCCCAGGTCAGTCCAAGCCCCATCCACCTTGGGCTTGGACACTACCAAGGATGAGGCAGCCACAGCTTCTCTAGGCACCCTGTGCCAGGGCCTCACCAGCCTCACATACCTGCCGTGTTACAGCATGGTGGGTTAAACGTTGTAGGATCCTAAATTACTTTTGTGGTAGGTTAATTCTGCTAGGAACACTGCTCAGATCACCTTCTGACTGCCCTAAAGGAGCTGACGAGTCCTCAATGCATAGAAGCACAAAAGAAATAAATGTTCTCCCCTGTTTGTCTTGGGAATGGCATCTGGCCTTGGTCAGCAGGCGGTGAGCAATTGTATTGTGCATTGCTTGTTTGGTTTTTTCCCTTTTTATTATCATCATTATTATTGACTATTATTATTACATTTCGCTTTTTTTTTTCAATTATTAAACTGTTCTTATGTCAACTTGTGTCAACTTACAACTTTCGATTCTCCTCCCCATTCACCGAGATGTGGGGGAAAGAGCATCTGAGTGAATGTCTGTGTGGTGCACAGTTGCCAGCTGAGCTTACACCATGACACCATGTCAGCCTCCTTTGACCCTGGTGGCCAGTGCTTCCATGATTCCTGTCCCCTTCTCTCTTGCAGCACAGAGACAAGTTTGTAGGATATCACACAATACTGCAGACAGCAAAATAGACGCTCGTATTCACACTTGGGGAAAACTGGGATATGCTTGAATGCCATAAACGTCAGCTAAAAAGCGGAACAAGTGAATGTTTTCAGTGGCTTAAGAGATAGAAAAAGTCAAAGCAGTTCAGTATATGAATGTCTGATGGCAGTGCTGGTAGTTTCTAGCTGGCAGGGATCTCACAGGTGGGTGCAGGATGCAGCTCCAGCATGGCTTTCTGTTCATGGTTTGTTTTGTGCTGGGGCGTGCACTGTTTGGGCTCATCATAAAATAAGATTATACTTATATTTAAATTTTTTGTGGGAATGGACCCTCAATCACCAGGTAAAAATTGCCCATGAGCTCAGCCTTAAAAATTGCCCATGAGCTCAGCCTTAATGTGTTGGGATGGAAGCTTCCATCACCTGTTCCCCACCTAACAGGACTTCATTACTCTCTTATGTGGATCTTGAGAAAGGAGTTATATTACATTTCTTCCCTTTAATGCTGCTGTAATTTTAGTGAATATCACTGGAATTGAGAATTGCTGGACCGAAGTAATTATCATCTGTCAGCAGAACATGATTTAAAAAAAAAGAAAAAAAGAGGACAAAATTATCATGTCAGTGTTTTTCACATATGTCCATAGGTTGTGATCATTTTGTGTTAAAAACCCCTAACTGAATATTGAGTTTCACAGTAAATTCTCAAGTGGTTTTTTTTCCATGATCATACCTTATATATACAGTTGAATGAATATTTCCTGTGAAAATGCCATGAAATTTAGTTTTCAAAGGCCCTGTATCCCATCTCACTCCTATCCTAATATATCTTGATCAAGTCTTTCATGTATACAGCTATGTTGAAAATTCTATCATACATATTCATAGACCAGTTATTACAGATACAGTAATTGCTGCTTTACATGCTCCACAAGGTTTTATAAAATATTAATTGCCTATTATTCCTATTGCAGGTGGAAACACACGAAAGATGGCTCCCTCCTGTAATATAATAAACTCATTTTCAAGTTACTTTATTGCACTCTGAAACAGATATGTGCACTGAAACCTGGCACAGTCTCAAGCTACACGATGCTATTCTGAATTTCTATTGCCTCAAAGTTAAGATTTTGACAACTTTAAAGTTGTTAAAATTCTAATAACAGGGAGGTTTTACTCTTAAGTGTGTCTAGACTGTGAGATGGGCACATGAGAACAGATTCCTCAGGCTGTATACAGATTTTCCAGGTGGGAGGCCATGGTCATGCACATGTATTTTTTTTTCCCATGGTAATAAGACCATATATTCGTGGTCTTCTGACATGTAACTAAGATGTGTTCAGGGCTCATCCTTTCTTTATTGTGTTCACTTAAAAAAGCACATGGATTAAAGAAAAAGGCAGGGAATTGAGAATCACCAGGCTGAAGGACTTCATCCACATGGATTACATGCAGCAGAGTGGTTTATCAGACGTGGGAATAGAAGACAAAACTCATTCTGAAATAGCCTGGAAAATGAGCTGGTAGGAAAAGAGAGAAGTGCTTGTGTCCCTACTTGTTGGTTAATACAAAGACTTGAAAGAATAGTTGGGGGGTTGAAGACTTTTGGAAGGAGCACTGGGGTTGTGGATTAATTGGGGTTTAGATGGGAAGCAACTTAATCTGTGAAAAAAATGGATTGACCTGAATCTTTTCAGCTGCACAGAGGCATTCAGGCCCTTACATTGGACAATGCCTATTCCACAGTGAAAATCCCCTGAAATGTGTGCAGTAAGAGTATCTGGTCTCCAGGACCAGCACCACCACTCTGTGACACCCTTCTTTTGACCTGCACTGCTCCTAAATGTGTGACAGCCTTGTGGTACAGTCCTTGTGGAGATTCTTGATTACACAGTTTTAATTCTTTCTGGAACAATAAAAAAAGGAGACCAGCAATCTGATGATCATGCTCTATGGGCTGGATTCACATGCAGCATCAGTTGTTGAAGCATCTCAGAAGAAGACTGCAGAGATCTCAAAAAAAAAGAGATTACACACATCAGAATTGTCAAGCAACCTCAATTTTAAAATAGATGTTGTGATCTGAAATCATAACCCCATTGAACAGGTAAGTCTCACAGCGCACTTCAGTGAAGTATGGGTATTTATAATTACCTAATCTGGCTCTGGTGTTGCCAGTTCAGGGAGTCTCCAAACACACACACAGGGCCTGGTATGGAAAGGAGGTATTGTTTATTCTGCTGAGGGTACAACATGGAGGTTTTCACAAATCAAGCACACTGATTCTCAAAACTTTACGTTATATGTGCATTTCAGCAAACAAAGAAACCACAGTTCATGGGCTACAAGTCACCTAGTTCTGTTATTAATTAGTATTCTAATGTCTATTGGTTAATGATTCTCTCTTTTCTCATACTGATTAGTCTTCACGCTCAATCTCCCTCTTCTTTTGAGTCGGGGGTTTCTTGGGTCCGAGGTGGTGATCTCCCAGTGCCAGACTCGAGATGCTGCGAATTGGCTCTGATCCCTTGCATCACACAGGGTACAGGGACCTGTGGTGCCAGCCAGGTGACAAGAGACACAGCAGGAGCTGTCACTCAGCAGGAAAACCCCAGGCTGTTCAATAAAACCCAGGTGGTCCTTTGTTCAGGGCCCTTCCTTTGAAGTTATGAGGCCTGTTTCACTGAAAGGCAAGACCTTGCTTCACATTCTCATTCTTTGTAACTCTCCGGGGGAATTGTTAACTATTTCTTACCCTTGAGATGTCAGCATTGCTGGAAAAAGTACAATCACAGAAAAAATGTGTGTTATGTGGGGTCCTACAGAAATAAATCCTCACTTCTGCGATCACAAACAATTACATTACATAGTATGCAATGACAGTGCGGAATTTAGGCAGTCCAAAACTAGACATTTCAGCATTAGAAACATGAGTCTCAACAACACCAAGAAAATATTATCAAAACTAACCTTTTATTATTAATGTATATTTTATAAATTCTCTGGAAGGAATTTTGCTAAAGCAGAAACAAACAGACAAAACCCTGACTGTAATCCAAATTCATAGAGGAAAGTAAACACGTCACTATACAGGCTATAGGTATGAAAACAAATTTTGTTTTCTCATTTTTAATTGTAGGTCTGATATCTGAAATTAATTAAATGTTTAAATCTGCAAAACTTCTGAAAGGAATCTCACAAGTTACATACAAGTAATCTCGAGTTATGATTGATCCACTGATCAATAGTGTTTATGAAAAGTGAAGAGCTAAAGAAGTAGCTGGAAAATTGTAGCTGCATTTGGGATTTATTAAGAGTTTCTGTGTATTCAAGGTTGCCAGAATCCAGAAAAACATCATCATGGGATTACTGAAGCAGCTATTTTTGTTTTCAGTCTTTGCATCCCTGATCTTTGGTGTAGTCCTTGGTATCAATTGCTGTAATCCAGCTGACTTTGTCACAGCAACAGAGATCTTAATCTATCGGTTACTTTATACTGGGTTTAAATTTAATTAGCCGGAAAAATTATTAGCTTCCTTCGGGGAGGAGATTCTACCCTTTTTTTGTTAATGTGGAAGCAGACTTCATGATTAGCAAACAGGGAAACGTGGATCTTAATTTTTTTTCCTCTTTCACATGCCTGATAGAGGATTTTAGGAAGACATTTGTACTTATATGAACTTAATTTGCCTGGATTTCATCTGGAAGTTTTGGGCTTATTCATTCTTTTACTAATTCAGGAAACTTCCTTTAGAAGTTTGGGGGCTATTCAATTTTCTATTAATTCAATTGGTAGATTGTGCTTGACACATAGAAGCTGCCTCAACAAAGGGGTTTTGTGGGGTCTTTTTACAGTTCAGATTTTCCATTACTGTAATCTACCTAATCAGCTGTATTGATCTATTGCTTTGTTAGAATAGCTGTGGTGCATTAAGGGCCACAACATGGTCCGAAAGTGTATTTAAATTTAAGGCAATTTACATCACCGATCTACTCCTATTGGTGAAGAAATAATTCAACAAAATGTTACAAAGGCTTGAAGATGTAGCATTAAAAAAGGCTTTTCTGAAAATATATTCTCAGAACATCACGTAAATCTTGGACAACATGAGAAATCCTTTCCGAATTTGTGCCAAATGAACCTGTCAAATTACATGCCACCTATTTGAAAGTTAAATGAGAAGCTTTTCTCACAGGAAATATGTTCCTTGATTATCCCTATGAACACAGCTCACTTCTGCTGGCAAGAAGTTTGTTAATAGGTTTTCTCTCTGTCATCAAGCAGCAGAATTTGAAGTGCGTAAGACTTAATAAAACTGTGTATATTATGAACCAAAGACATGCACAAAATAGAGGAAGAAGACCCTGAATAATGTGGTGAAGCAATTCAAGGAGAACTCTGAAATTTGCCTAGAATATATTTCCTTCATAATCACATTGCTCATCCGATTCTCCCTTCCCTGGACTCTTTAAATTACATCGCTGCTTATTCAGTCATAAAGAATAAAATGTGGGGGGGGGGGAAAAAAAGGCCAAGCAACCTTGAGACACATTTTATAAAGACTTTTAATTAAGTTTTATCCAAAATTTGATTTTATTCTGGAAGAAAATATGAAATCAGTTCTACTTTTAAGCTGATGATATGAAGTTTTCCTGTGACTACAGAAAGTACTGACTTCTTATGTCTTCCTGTTGTAATGTTCTATTTTTAAAAAGTTAAAGAGAAAAACCCTTTCTCTGTCGGAAACAAGGTAAGTATTGCTGCTTTTGTGAAGTGTATTTGTTGTATTTATATTTTTATGAAGAAATGTTTTGTCTGTGACAGTCAGACTTAATGGCTGGTGAAAAGCAGCACAGCAGATATTCTAATTTCTGCTTCTTAGAAAATCTGGATTTCAGATTTGATTATAGGTGTGAATTTTATTTCTTCATTAAAATAAAATGCAATAAGCATGACTATTGTCCCTTATTACCCACTATATTGATTCTTTTGTGTGTTTCTCCTTGAGAAAACAGGAGCACCAAGAAATGATGCTTAGCCAGCTCACCAGTCCTGCAATTTGAATACATGGCTTATACTTAGAATCACTGAATCATAGGATAATTTAGATTGTAAAAACCCTCTAAGATCGTTGGATCCAACCAATAAACCAGCACCCCTGTGTCCACCACTAAACCATATCCCCGAGTGCAACATCCACACACCCTTTGAACGCTTCCAGGAATTGTGATTCTAATGCTTCCCTGGGCAGCCCGTTCCAATGCTTTGCAATCCTTTTGATGAACAGATGTTCATATAATCATTGAAGCATAGAATATCCTGAGTTGCAAGGGACCTACAAGGATGAGCAAGTACCACTCTTGGCCCTGCACAGACACCCCAACAATCCGACCCTGTACATCCCTGAGAGCGTTCTCCAAATGCTCCTGGAGCTCTGGCAGCCTTGGCGCTGTGACCATTCCCTGGGGAGCCTGGTCAGTGCCCAAACACCTTCTTGGGGGAAAAACCTTATCCTAATATCCTTCCTCCCACTTTGCTGGAGAGATATGCAGATTGTGTTTCTCTTGATCAATAATTTGCAAGACAGAACATTAGAGGGAGACATCACATTATTATATGTTAGAATACCTTTTTCCCTGTTCAGGTGGATGAACAAACTGTGATTATTCCCCTGCCATTCGAGAAGGTGTTTCCCATGCTCTGCATGGACTTATAGACCCTTTCCAGCTGACCTGCTGAATCTCTCCCTCCTTTTTCTCTATAAAAGAGTTAATGTCCTCTTTGAAACCATTAATAGTTTCAGATCTGTTGTGAAACCAATTATAGTTTCAGATCTGTCCTTTCCTACCTCCTCAGTATCATCCAGTGCATCCATTTACCTCTTTGTCTATGTCTTTCCGATTTTACCCATATCTGATTGCTATTTACCCTGGCAATGCACTCTGGATCCAAAACCAAAGAACAATTCTTGTACGTTTTATCCTGTGCCTCAGTTGTTACTTCTTAACGCTATTCCTTTTTTTCCGTTCCCACTTATGGTACAAAAATACGCCTCCATCTAATGTTTAGTCATTTTGATATCCCTGCTATCTGATTTCTTCAATTTAGTTTCCCTTTCCTATATAAAACCAATATGGAATAAAGAGAGGGGTGTTGTTAATAAAACCCACAACCAACAAAACCAATATAAAATACCTCCCCATTCACTTACTAATTTCCTTCTTAATATTCCAAGACATATAAAGAAAAATAGATAGGAAATGAATGTATTAAGATTCTGATCATGCGTGCTAATCTATTTTTTTAATACTAGGTAATTCCCAGATGCTTCTCATAATTACCTCTCATCATTTAGTAGTAGCACAGGAGAAAGCCTTGCAAATTTTCTTGTATTCACATGCAATTGGAGCAAGGTCACCGGCTAGATCCAAGGACAACAGCTGACAGTAAAACCTTTCTTCATGCCACTTTTCTATTACTAGGAAAAAATAACACTTACATTTCTGTCTTTGTGAGAAATAAGTGAAGACTAAGACAGTCTATTACTTTAGGCCTTTATCAGGATATTTAAAAACCTAGGGGGTTTTGCTTTTATCCTTTTCATTTTTCCTGAAGTCTGAGTGTAGTGTTTTCGTAATCTTAATGTCAGAGGTAATTCTTTGCATTGTTTGAGACTTGAACTCTACAAAGTAGGCCAAGTATGCAGAAACTGAAATACATCAACACAGAAAATAAAACTAGATAATAAACCTTACTGTTTTAAAATGCACAAAGAGTAACCAGAGTTGCATATAATTTAAAAAAAAGAAAAAAAAAAAAGGTAAATCACTTAAGGGTTATATCCCTGACCTAGCTTTTGCAAGACATTCCATCTTATTCCAGTAAAGGATTGGCCACTAAAATTCGAAACCCACAAATTTAAGATTTTTTTTTTTTTATCATTGTGTACAGTTTTAACACAGTGCTTCTAACAAAGGAGTTGCGCAGTTCATTAATTCCTGCAAATGATCATTCACATGACTTATTATAACAGACTGGAGGATATATGCTCTTCTTCATATTTGGAGGTGTGCAAGAATCAGCCTCATCAGGACTAATGGCAATTATGAAGGTATATATTTTACACTCCCTGTTTTAACCTGGGTGAGACTAACAGCCTATTAATATTAATACATCAAAGCCAAGCACTGTGCAGATTAATGGAGATAGTTAATATGGAAAAACCGTGCCTGCCTTTTGACCTTAAAACAATACTTAGCTTTACTGTACTTAGTAATTTAAATACTTTATATGGTCAGAATTTTGTATAAAACATCAGTTTAAATTCTTATTCATTCTTTATTGAAATCAATGAGATTCTATTAATCTTTGGAGAAGAAAGTGTTTTGAGACCAGGAAGTTGTATGGACAGTTCAGATAGATTCAAGAGAATATCAAGGACAAAAAATAAGAGTCAAAAGTGAGAGTGAGTTGTTTGCTGTCCACAGGAGAAGGGAAGATAATAAAAGGAGTGGTGTGATGTATAGGAAAAAAATATAAAATAATGTGTCATGAAAACTTCAGAATTAGAAAAAGCTATTTAGAGATAAAGCAAATGTTTTTAAAATTATGTTTTCTGAAGAGGTATGTTGGTCAATGTCTTATTAATCTTTTTTATTTCTCATGACCAGTCTTCTTGTGAGTTTTCTTTAACAAATCATCTGATGACAGAAGGGCTTACCATGTCTTTACATTTAACGTGGTCTCTGAATGCCTGGGTATGTAATTTCTCTCCAGTTATCCTACTCCTCTGTGTGGTTCACATACCCTTGTTGATGAGATTTTACCTATTTGTTTATGTGAATTTTTTTATTATCTGAGCCACACCTGCTCACCCAAACATGATGAGCTCATGCAATTGCTTCATTTACTGCATTTTCTTTTGCATCCTTTACTGAGAGACTTCTGCAAAGGCTGAAGTTCTGAAATCCCTTTTTACTCTGCTCAGTCACTGGGAAGAACACAGAGAAAAAAGGGACAGCCTAATAGCAAGGGACTACCTGCACCCAGACAGAAACATGAGGCAGTTTAAAATAAAACTCAAACCTTTAAGAAGCGATGGCGGGAAGATAAAGAGCAGATGGATAAGGCATGCAGATAAAGAGGCAAAACACTGTGGGACAAGCCTAATGGCCTGCAGGAGTGTGACAAGGTGGAGAGATAAAACACCACGCACTCTGTCAGCTTCTAAAGGATGTAAAATGCACCTTCAAAATGGGAAGGTTGATGCCAGCTGAAGAAGAACCTGGGAGAGGTGAAAAAAAATGCTACGCCCTTTGTTTTCCATGCCATTGTAAGAATTCACATCTGATCACCAGAGCCATTTAGGTTCTTGGGAGTGTGCAGTAATGCAGAATTTAGAGCAAACTGTGTGCAATTTCAAAATAAAATAGCCTTTCCATTCCATTCAGAGTTGCATTGACAATTACTACATTTTTGCCACAATGCTGAAGATTTATTGCCTATGCTTCCCCCTGCTGTCAATCAAAGTATTTCCATATGTTTTGGCAGATGTATTCTAATAAACGTGTCATGTTGCACAAAGAAACTTAGACAGGTTTGTGGGGTCCACAGCTGAGAGCAGACCGTGATTTCAAAATTACCTTGGGGACGAGGGGAACAAAAATTTAAGGAAAGACCAAGCAAGTGAGAGAAAAGGGAAAATCTTTCCTTTAACTGTTGACATCAGAGAGGGTCTTCAGATGAGCACGACCCTTTGGCTGCCCTCTGCAGTGTGGTAGTTGGTCTGCTCAAATATTTTTCCCACAGTACCTATCTAGTTTCCAACAGAACCTGCTCATTAGCTGTTCCTGCTTGTGGTGTTATTAACCCTAATTGGACCACACCTGATCATGTCCAGGTGTTACATAATGATTGAGCACCCTGGTCTAGTGGAAGATGTCTTCCCATGGCAAGGAGGTTGAAACTAAGTGATCTTTCAGGTCCCTTCCAACCCAAAGCATTCATTAATTCTATGACTGGCTTTTGAGCTTTGTGCCTGCATATTACTTAATAATATTTAATGGGAATATATGTTACATTGATCAAGCTGTCTAGTAGATTTTAACCTTATAAAGGATAAAGTCAGGAGATTTTAATGCTGCAAAGCAAAGCATGAAGATATAGAAAGAAAAGTGCAGCACACACTGAAGTAGAAACTACAGGTTGTAGAACTGAGGGTAGAGGGACCCCTTGGCATGGCAGTGGTGAGTGCACCTAAGGCCCTGCTCAGCAGCATTGCAAATCCTGCTCTGTGTCACACGTGAGAGACATGTCACCTGCTGGATGGCACCCTGAGCAACCTCGCTGCCTATAACATGATACACCTACTGTGCTCTGCCTGTTTTCCTGATCCTTGCACAGCCACAGAAACACTGCAGCAAGAAAGGAATCGCTCAAACAGCCAGCTGTGTGTGGTGCATCTTGGAAAAGCTGCCTTACTCAGCCTACCCATCAATGGCAAGGTCTCATCTGCACAGTTTTTTACTCTAACATCATAACATTAGGGCTTCAATAGCACACATTATTGACTACTTGGAGGCATTTAGCATATTCAGTATTTTCCTTAGCGCCCTTTCTGAAGCTGATGCTCAGATTACACATCCACTTTGAGCCTAAAGGTTCCAGGGAGTATGCTACCTTAATTCTGCATACGTCTCTGCCGTGTTTGTCAGGACTCTGGGAAAAATGAGCCTTCATCTGTTGCTTAGACTTCAGAGTCCCGCAGCTGACCTTCAGGACAAGAAGTATTTAGATGCTTGTTTCCTTTGCACCTTGGAAAGTTGTCAATTTTCTATTCATGTGCTGCAGCACCATGTACCGAGTGTCTCTGGGATTCACATGTTTCAGAGCAGGTGAGCATTCATATGCAATGTGGGGGTCCTTTCACGCTGTGATGTTGGCAAGTTCATAATGGCTCTTAGGACTATTTGAGAAATCAAAAGACATTAAATACAGTGTACCCTCGTCTTGATCATTCTCATCAAATGCCTACTTCTCTTTTTCTTGTTCTCCTTTTTCTTCTTAAATCAAATAAAATATTTAAAATTCATGCATTACAGATTTAATTTACATGGAAACAGGTGGCATAGAGCAGGGACAGTCAGCTTTTTTCTTGTGCATACGAAAGGACTGCTCCTCTGGTGCCCCATCTTGAGCAGAAACCAAAGAAAAGATATCTGCCACCAGTTTGGTCTATTGTTACTTTTCAGTAAATTTTCAGTAACTGAATTAGCTCTTTTGCCACCATGTTACCACTGATCTCCTCAGAGAAACTTGCAATGAATGTAGGAATACCTCTCCCTTGAAGAATTTATTATCTTCTTCTTCCAGGGGCCCATAAGGATTAATGGGAATTGGTGTAATACGGTCCTGAGTCCACACATGGGAGTTCTCCTCCAAATTCCATCTTGCCCTTGACACACTATGAAACATTACCTTCTGAGCTGTTACAGTGCTTGACAGTACCGCTTTGTCCTCTGTCTTCCCTCCTCCCCAACAGAGGTTATCATCACAGTTTTAGCATCAATAATCCTAATTTGCCTACGCAGCTCAGGATAATTAAATCTAAAGCCACATTTTATGCTGACTGTCTACACTGCACGATTGAGTGGTGTAGCAGTGCCCGAGTTATGTTGTTTCCCACAAACCCACTCTGCTCTTGGTGAGTCCCTATTTTTCTTACTGGCTGTGGTGTTACTTGTAATATAAATTGGGCTTTCAGTGGGGTTCCGGCTAACCCACATATCCTACACCGATGGTTTATATCTCTCAACTTGTTCTGCTTAAAATGGTTACTGACTCTTTCTTCCTTTCCCAGAACAACTCAGCTTCCTTTGGGATTTAGATCAGTTGGGTTTTTTGGGGTTTTTTTTTCCCCCCCTGGGTTTGATTAATTTCCTTACTGACATCTCCACAAACCAAACTTGGAAAAGGACCCTTTCATAAGTTTTGCCTTTCATTTAGGAGTTTTCAATGCTTTCCAACTACAAGTTCAGGCCAGTGGTCATGGTATGTCTTGAAACTCTCATCTCAACTTGTTAATAGGACCCAGACACCTTTCTCAACTGTCCAGTCTGTTGCCTCTAATACAGAATTTTCCCTGTTCTCATCCAAGCTTTCCCAATCAGGTCTGACAAAGGTTTGCGTCTTTTCTGTTGGCCTAAATGTAAATTTAGGTCAGCTGTAAATATAAATTACATTCTTGCTTTCCTCTCTCCTGTTTGCATGTGCTTTGTTTACTTTAGAAATCCCATTTTCCCTATTACCTTAATCTGGCATGATGTCTTTGTTTCTATGTACAGCCTTTTTTGTTCACAATTTTACTGCCTGTTTTACTAAAAGTCTTGTGTAAATGATTAACTTTTGCCACATTACACGCACCTGCCAATAGGTAGCAACACGAGACAACTCCATTACGTCTAAATCACACTGCTCCTTCGGTGAGATTTTGGTGGGGCAACTATTTTCAGAGAGGCTGCAACCACAGATGCAACCACAGATGCAACCTAAGTATGCAGGAAGTGACTCATCTCTCACTGGTGCCACTGGAAGCTCTTTCCTGTGACATGTGTTTCCTCCTAGTGCTCAGTTTTACCACTGCCCCGGTCATTTCTTCTGCATTTCTGTCATCGGTTCATAGTTGGAAAGGATCTTAAAGCCCCTCTTGTTCCACCCCCCTTCCACGGGCAGGGACACCTTCCATTGTCCCAGGTTTCTCCAAGCCCCATCCAACCTGGCCTTGGACACTTCCAGAAATGGGACAGCCATAGCTTCTCTGGACAACCTGTGCCAGGGCCTTGCTACTGTCTGAGTGAAGAATTTTTTTCCAAGCATTTAACCTTCCTCTCCACGAAGGGAGTTCTACAGAAGAAGGGAATGGTGGTATAGATCATGGCCACCACCCCCCATTTAAGCTCTTGATATTCCATCTCCCATTCATGATCATGGTGATTCATTTAACTGGACAGAAGCAGATGGCAGCAGACGGTCATGTGTGGGCAGGAACTGCCTGTAGGGATAATTCATGGTTAGGGATCTATAGATGACCTTGCAGGCTGCCTTTTACAACAGGGTTTGGGTTTTTTTTTGATAAGAAAATCACCCGATGCCTGGTGCTAGGAACTAATGCAAAACATCACTTATTAAAAGGACAAGCATGCGAGGATTAAGCGAGGATCATGTTGACATGCATTATTTCTTATGTGTTTTCGCTCACAGATTTGACATAGTGTTTTTCCTGCTATAAGAAATGTCAAATTTCAAGAATAGACATAGTGTCATTTTCCTGTTTTCATCAGAATTTAATTTCATTGAATTTTTTCTTTTCCTCAACACAAAAATAACTTTTCACCTGCATGGCAAAAAAACCCAAAAACAAATCCAAACCCAAACCCCAAACGAGGATAACAACAACAACAACATCATACAAACAAAACCCATCACAGCCACAAACCACAAACCAAACCAAAAAAACCCAAATAATAAACCAAACAAAACAAACCCAAAACAACCGTAAAAAAAATCCCTACTAACAGCTGAAGATGATTGCTTGTTTTCCAGACATTGACCATAGCAAACTGAGCAAAGAAAATTAAAGACATTGGAATTGCTGGTAATAACTGAATGGTTTCTCTACTCTACATTACGCTTTAAAATGAACAGGAAATGTGATTGTAATGGATAAATTCTCACTTCAATGAGCCAGGTAACAATATCGAACTAAGACTGCCTAATGCAGGCAGTCCTTGGACCTTGCAAACGTGGCAAGTTGTTGAAATAATTTTGTCTTCTGAAAAGCTCTGATTTGCTGAAACAGACAAACTGGAATAGAATCTTAGCAAGTGCATGAAGTTAGGCGCACAGGAAATTTTTTGAAAGATGTTATCTATGGGGAGGGGGAAAACAGGATACACAATAAGAGCTGAATGTTTCCTCCTTGGAAGAACACAATTTCTAAGATTTTGTGTGAGATTTGAGGTACTTGAGTATAAGAAAAAGGTCTTTTTGGGATAAGAACCTCTACAAAAAGCCTCCAAGAATCCCCCAAAGTTGTGCACAAACATCTGGAGGTGAGATGCTCTGCAGTACATCCTGTTTGTTGAGTCAGTCTGATCTAGCACACGGATAGTGCAGTCAAGAGAATCTGGAGAATCACCCAGACCTCCTTAGAGCAGAAACCTGGGTTTGTCTCCCTGAAGGGCTTCTTGTACCCTACTGATCTAAACTTACCTGTTTTAGTCTGTAGCTCAGGATCCCATTCCCAGGCCTGGCACTGCTCTGCTGGGGCAGTGTCTCAGAACAGTGTTGTCTGCCAGAGATACGTACGTGGTGACGACTGCATCAGTGGACTTACTAAATGGTGCCGCACCTGAAAGAACAGGAATTTCACAGATTATGCTAAATTACTCAAAAAAACTTAATCTAATATTCATTAGAAAAGTCCCCAATGACTGCTAAAACCAAACATTATGAAAGCACCAATTGTTTCTTAACAGAGTTCACAAATATCAGCAAATGAGGAAAAAAAAAAAAAAGAAAGAGAGATTTAACATAAAAAATAGATCTTAAATGAATCACTATCCCTTTTTTTCTGCTACCAACATCTCTACCACTCTGTCACAACTGTGAAATTTTAGGAGGAGAACTTTTCATTAATGTGTGCTTTCACAGAAACTCTTCAATAACTCCTGGGATCTCTTGTGCCCCGGACTGGAAACTATACTTAAAGTGGCATGCATTAGCAAAAACACAGTGATGGTTTTCACACAGATGTTCTAGCTGAACATAAAAAACAGAGCCTGAAAGTCCCCTGTGTAAGGACATAAAAGCATTCATGTGTTTCTCAGATCTGACTCTCCAACACAAACACGAAAGATTTCTCTTAAGTTTTGTGGAAAAGGAGATGCAGGGTCATATAAATTATATTTACAGGAATTAGTCCCATGTTCACAGACCCTTTGATGCATTGTGGTGATCATCCAGTGCCTATCACATGTGTTCACATGCCAGGTTAGTTTTTCTGAGGAATGCTAAGCCTGTGTTATAAATACCACCTTTATAAATAATCCTTGTTGTTGGCTTGTATTTTTTTTTCATCAGAATGGATCCTGAAAGTTGGAGAAGAATGAGAATTGGTGTCAAGTAACTTCCAAAGGTTTAAGAAAATATTGTGGTTAAATAAGGGCATGAAATATGACCATTAAACTAATTGCAGTGGCTGTGCTGCTGTTTTTTAAAAAATTCTGCATGAAGGCCAAATTAATTGTATTTTAATGTCATTCAACAGACATCAGCTGAAAAGGTTATCTCCATACCATATAGTGAAATACCTTTCCCAAAACTATGGGCATATTTAAGCTCTATCACTTGTAGGACTTATAGACAGAAACACTTTTACTGTGAGGAAGGTGATGGATCACAACAGTCACCCCTCTCCATTTCTCAACCAGAGCATTCATTGCTTGGAGCTTTTCCTGAGTGATATCCCATATTATTCCACATTTGCCATGAGGAAATGTGAGTTAAAAGTAAAGGCAGAGAGGTAATGAACACAGATGGAAAACAAATTGTTTCCTGTTGAAACTTGAAACATAATAACAGAAAAAAGAGTTTGGATTCTTCAACTTTTTCTCCCCACTCTCCATATCATTGTTCTAGTGTATTTTAATGTATAAATTATTATTTTTAAGCAATTGTAATTTTGAAACATTGTGTTAGATCTCAGCTAACCTTTGTAATTTACTTTATAAATTTGCAGCCTGTTTGCAAAACTCTGTATGTTCCGAAATGTTGCTAGTGAGAACACAACAATGTGGAATTAAATTGTACGAAGACAACTATTTCATCTGAAATGTAAGAACTGATTTGAACACTTGCCAGGAGAGGGCATTTATGACAATTCACCCACCTGGAAGAGATTTGAGTCCTATCTCAATGCCAGACAGGATATCTGGAACATCTCAAACATCCTGCTGCATTTATGTTTAACCAAACAACTGCAATGCTTAAATTGCACTTTCAACACATACAGATAAATAAAGAAGCAAAGAGTGCTTTATGCCTTTAATCAGCAGCTGCAAAGAAAATAAACCATCTTTTCAGCTCTATCCTCTGGTCTTTTCTCAGATGTTTCATATTCTCTTTTGTCTTGTTTCAGATATTTGGAAAATAAAATAAAATAAAATAAAAATATGAAACCCTCAAACTCAAAAATGCAATCAGAAAAACAAAGAATAACAATTCACTCATATTTAAACTTTTACACTCTCTTCTGTAGGTTTTCTTCATATTGAGGGAGCTACATTTTTAAAGACCTACTCTGCAGGCACTGAAGTGGTCCTTCATCTGCTTTTCCTTTTACCCATCAGCTGAAGAGGCTAAAGATTACTTTATAGCTTTTCCTGATTTCTGGTTAGCAACGTTATCACCCAGATATATCTGAGTAGTTATAGATCTGGGTGGTTATTTGCTTTAGGGGATCTCATTTGATTAATGTGTCTTTCTTGCGCTTAAAAATACGTGTATTTTATAATCTGCAAACAAGAAAACCTGAATGGCCATCTGCATTTGGTTTTCACCAGCCTTCTCAGCCGTTAGATTTCCCATGACGTAGTCTCTGTGTGTGCTTTTATGGAGAGGAACGGAAAGCCCAAACCTTGTGTGAGTGCAGGGCAAATCCTCAGGCATGAAACCTCCTCTGTGTTCCAGCTAATCTGGAATGAAATACTTTTATACGGGGCTGACTGCTGAATACACACTGGTGACTAAATGGAATTTTTAAACAAGGCAGAGAAGGTGAAGGTAAACAGAGCTTTTAATTGCACATTTCCACACAGCCTGGCAAAAGGTTGTTTCATGCATCAAAAAAGGCATGTGGAAAACAGCATTTGGTTCTGGCAGAGGTGATGTCTCACATAGCTGCCAGCACAGGGATCACAACATCTGCTGTGCAGCAGCATTGTACTCTGAACTCAAGGCTCCATCTGCAAGCAAATACAGAAAGTTTGCTGAATCTCTTGAACTTTAGGGCTCAAGATCTATTTTTGCTCCCAGGCATGGAGTTAGGAGAATACAGCGAGTCCCAGTGGCAGTAAATGACTTTTCCATAAGTGTTGTTTTCATTGCACCTTACTGACTTGAATAATAATTAAGAAAAAACCCCAAAAATTTCAAAACATGCAGTTTCTTCTAGCCCAGACCCATAAAAACATCACAAGTTCACAAAGGCAACAAAAAAAAAGGGCAGGAATTACTTTTTTTATATTGGGGGTCAGAGAAATGGTAATGCAGGTTTTGCTTTGTTGGTTTGTTGTTTTTTTTTTTTAATTTATAGATCAGGGAAAAGAAGAAAATGCACAAATAAACACAGCTAAAGTTGGCAAAGGTTATTAAAAATATATACCCTGTGACAAGGCTTTTAATACTGTAACCATCTGTGCTTGTCAGCCTGAGAGTTTAGGTAGACTTCAGCACTTTTAAGAAACAGGGTTACTTTTATGTGCTTTTGAAAACATAACGACACCCCGCTGCCATTAACAGCAACCAAAAAACACCAAACCCAGACATGATTAATTTAGCATTAAAATAACTGAAATAATATATATAATGAATATATATAT